>BMAO01009138.1:0-45132 GCA_019973975.1 Trichonephila clavata | reverse complement strand
TTCTCTAAGATGAGGAAAAGTACAGGTATACGTAGTGGGAAATCCCCCAAATACTTCTTTTCTTACATAGGGGCCATTATTAAAATTTGGGAGAGAATTAACAGTATTTTTAAATTTAAAACATGCTTATCTTTAAAATAATTGTTGTGGCCTCAGGTCACCCCTTATACTACTACCTCCCTGTCTATCTGAAAATACTGCAGGATGTGTAGGCGGACTTAAATAATCAAAAGATATACTTGCAATTCAAATAGATTTATTGCTTCTTATCAGCAAATACGTTTAGACACACACTAATCAATTTAAGAAAAACAAAAGAGAGTGGAGCAACTAAGCGGAAAATCACTACTAGCGGAATATTCAGAATATCAACTGAATCTAGGAAACTTAAACACGCACAATTACAGCTACGCCACGTGCGAATAATCTCAATATCTCAAATAAAATCACTGACCTTATATTTTACATCGGCTGTTCCTTCGTGACGACTTCGGCCTTTTTAATGGCTGGAAAAATGGGTGAAGAATCCACGCTCTGTAATAAGGATTTTCACTATATTCAATCCGCTTCTCCTCCCGTACCTCCACACGTAACAGGCTATCTACGATTGTCAACAACTTCGTGTTGACGTCTCAATCTTTAATTCACTTAACTTCTCTCTTCCTATCACTTAACTTTTTAACTCGCGAAACCCGAACTTATATAATATATCTTATTTACATAAATCACGCCTGGCTCGCGGTGAAGATTGGTTGAAATAAATAAATTGTTTTAAGAAAAATAGAGGAGGTTGGTCAAAGACCGTATAGATCCGTCTCATAATTACTACAAAATCTTACAAATGAACATTTCCTATGTAACCGATTTATTTTGTTAATCAAGATGTGTTTGCAATACAGTACAATATAAGAATTAAGACTTCTTTTGAGGTCCTGGGCCCCTATGCAAAAGTAGGCTTTATCCTTGAACGTTCTCAGTTGTTGTCCTGTGTTTTTTACTAAGATACATATGAAGACGAGAGAGGAAGGACAGAAACATACAGTACAAACACAGAAGTATATGGACTTCTTACTACAGACGATGACTGCTGCATACAACAGAAGGGGTGCGCTGCCTTCTATTCCAGACGGGAATCTATTTCAGGCGAAAGTCCGGCTTCTTTTCCGAAGATACTTCCATGCCTTATTCTGGATTCGAACCCGAGTCCACTCGATTACAAGCCGAGGGTCATATTCACCATACTGGCTGGGCGGCACGTTTTCAGTTGACAATATATAATGTACTTTGTCAAATACTTGTACAAATGGTAACTCGTAACAAATGAACGGGAGTGCAAATCTAAGCACAAATCGATTGCCGCCTTTCGACTAAATGAATAAAGATGGCGTATGGTTGGCTTAGGCCAAGACACGGAAGAAGGACACAATAATGCAGTGGCAAGTTCCGGTTCCGGACGTCGTGCTAGCATGACGTCTATCGAAAACGGAAGCCGGTCCGAAAGGACAGATGATCTGACCAAAACATCGACCGCGGGCTTGGGAGCTTGTAGCACCTCACCCTCGCAAATCCCTTTCGGAGACGAGTACGTTACCGAAAATTCTGTCGTTTTCCGCGAAACCATCAAAGCGAGAAATGTCTATGCCGCCTGAGACAGGAAGCTGACACAGGCCAAACCCAACGATTCTGACATACAGAACTACCACTTGGAAGTCGGCAAGTCAGGTGAGATTGTCAATAACCTACAATAATGCAGTCTTGCGCAGTTGAAAGCTGGCATATTGTACGAAATCCCAACTTTTTCGGAGAATATGTCCGGGAGTAATATTTGATGTCTATAATTATTCGGGTATGATACTGAGGCCAAACTAAGAACAAAAACCAAGGCCAAGACCTTGGATCCAGGCCTAGAACGCGTCCCAGTTAAAAATATCGATTTCTGCTTTCTTTTCTTTTTTAAAGATGCTATTTTCCTTCGTTTATTTCTTCCTTCTCGTAAAACAAGAGTCTTTAATCCTTAACAAAGCATTTGTTGTTTTTAAATCAATTTTCCATTTTTAATTCTAGAGTTATTAGCATTAATATGTGTATGTTCATCTCATTTTATATGTATTCTTCATAAATATATACTCAATATTTTTCTGCTTAAAATCCTTCCTTTTGAAATATTATTTATAAAAATTCTCTCGTTTCTCTTTTTTATAATTTTTTTTAACTATCATTGTACAAGAATATCACAACAAAACTTTTACTGACAATAGAATCTTATTTACAAGTATTTCAATCACTTTCATATAGAGAAAAAATATCGGGGCTGATTGACTGGCTTTCTGAAAATACATATCACACCTAATCATCATTTATTATATTCACCTAAATTTAACATGAAATGGTTTCCACAAATCCTCCCGACGATCTTTGATTGAGTCGAGTCCTGAACTTACAATTCTCTGATCAGGTGCTCGTTATTTTTTAATTGGTAATCGTAGTCTCTATTAGTTCTAAGAAATATACCTTCCTCTATTTTTCCTGGTTTCATCTTTAACCTTCGGTGCTAAATCATAATGCATAAATCTAATGGGGCGTAAATCAAATTCTAACTTTTTCTTCCGTTCAGAACCAGTTATTCCCACTCATTTACATTCACTAACTTTATTGTTCATTGAACATGAACTGTCTCGATACTTGGACCATTTTTAACGTTAAATAACTTAGAATGATAAACAGTTTATTGTATCTTTACCGATTACTTGCCCCTTGCCATTAATCAATAATATGTTTTTTTACTGTAAATAAGTATTAATTGTAAAATATTATTGAATCTATATATTAAAGTATCCAACTTGACTAAATCCGTCAAGTTGGATACTTGAATTGCTCTTTTTATTTAATACGTGATTCCATTTATACTTACTGTGATGCGTGCAGCTTATGGCAATTTAAAGCAAACAGTAAGGCTATAAATTGTTGTTTTAATAACTATTATTTCCAGGTAATTGAAATTCCTTCGAGTTTCCCTGGGGGAAATGAAATCAGGTATCATCCATGCCATCTAACCTAAGCTCGAAGTTAAAAGGTTGGTTGTCACAGTTTCCTGTGCCATTGTAATTATGAAGTTGATATAATTACATAGGTGTTTCACCAATTGACTGGAAGTGACTTCATTTTTCAATCTTGAAACACATTTCTGAAGTTTTGTAGCATCTTGTTTCAAGCAGAAAAATTTCTAAAGCTCTTCTATGAATTTATTCCTGTATTAATATTGTTACGAATTTTGTATAAAATAGTGTAAATAATTTGTATTTGGATGAGTAATGCATTTATATTACTCTGTGTTATATTTATTTTATGTTAAAATTGTAATATTCGCAAGCAACGATGTCCCTTAAGTTATAATAGCAATTCAATGAGAACTTGGCGATAGAGCCAAGTTGGCATCATTTTTGACTACCAATTTGGTGACTTGGTGATCAATTTGGCTACTTTGGCAACCATTTGGTTAGTTCAGGACCCTCTGGATTCCTTTGGAAATAAGTGGAGAAATCCACTAATTTCATGATCTATGACGCAAGCAGATCTTTCTCGAAAGATCCACGAGAGATATAAGTATGGAGATGCTCGCCAAGCTGCGTTAATATGGTTTAGACCAGCAATTAATCAGTATTGTTTTAACTAGTGATTAGTAGATTTGCCTTGACCGTGATTACCGATTAGATCGGCTATTCAATAAGACGAGCGGTGCTTGTGAATAATCTTTTGCATACGTGTATTTTAGACACTGATAATTGTGTCTTAGTGCTGTGTGTCTTCTGAGATTTATTCTTCGAATATTGCTGCTGAATCCCAAATTTCAAGCATTAGATTTTCGACAACAAACTCTCATCGCTCCTAAAGAACTGTCTTGTTCTTTTCGACTGATTCGCATAAAATCCTCGAACCCCGATTAACGTAATAATATTATCAACTAAATACACCGAGAAATTATTAGAAGCGCTAAGAAAGCTGTTGATTGTGTAATGTGAATTAAATGCATTTAAATGTACATTATATACAAGTATAGAAAATACATGCTCAATTTACTTTAATTTCTTTTTTTATATTAAAATTAATTAATTAACACTTTTAGATATAATATATAAGTAAATCTCTGACAACGTGGTATTTATACAAAGTAGCTTAGGAAATGAGAAAATATTCATACATTTTTTTTTCACGTTTGAATAATGTTACAAATGCGTATAATTAGTACTTTTTCGTTTTATTATATTCATTGACAAGTCGGCTTTTCTTGTGAGCAGTGACAGTATGTGCTCCTATTTTTGATAATATTATAACTAAGAACAGATAGCACTATAAAAAAAAGATTTTTTCATTTTTTTTCTGTCGATTTTTTTACCTTTTTTACGTGAGTTTCCCGTTGTGATGCAGGAAAACAGAAGAAAATGTTTTTCGTTGCTGCTTACTTCACTGTGGGGTGCTTTATATTTTTAATAATGTAATAAAGGTAATCCCCCCCCCTCAATTTTTTACTGCCTACGTACGTAAAATGAAACATTTCTCGTGTGTAAATGAAAGTAATACAAAGTGATAGAAAAAATGTTAGTCACAATGTTACCAAATGAAAATAAACGACCATCGTTAAAAAAGACATATACATCCTTCAAACAAATAGAAATTTTGAATGAAATTAAAATCAAGTAATCAACAAATACTGTAAAATAAAATTAGAGAAATAAATCAGAAATATTTTTTTTCTTTTTCTTAAAATTAATATACAAATAAAGGCTAAATTTCGGGCAATGCAAGAGTATTTAATTTTAATGCGCAATATTTTTTAACTAAAAGAATTTATGAAAGTAAACTAGATATTATTTCACTTCAATTCAATTTCCTTTCTATCTTACAAATTTTATTTTCCTATTTTCCCCATCGGAAAAAGGAGAATAATTTAACTGCATTTAATATTATCGTCACATATTTATACAGCTAAAAGATTTTAATAAGTTTATAACGAATCAAACATTTAAGGAAACTTTTCAAACAACGGTCTTACAGATGCTTTCAAACGCTCACTAGATTGCAATTAAGTAGCATCAAAAATTATAAAATTAATAAATATAATATTATAAAATGTAACATAGATAAAATCAACCCTTTTCTAATTCTAACACTCAACTTCATCGCCGTGCTTTGAATGAATTATAAAAATATAACAGCGAACTTCTGACACAGAATAAGAAATAAAATATTAAGTGACATTAATCCTTTTCCTTTCGAGTCTTTAATTTGACATGTGTCAGATATTTAGCAAATTTAACCATCTGATATTTTAATGTATTCCTCTCCTCGTGCATTTATCTTTGTATTTTTATTTCATTCAATTAGCGACTGAAAGTACCAATGATATCCCATCAGATAACAGCAAATCATACTTTCAACACCAATTCTGACTGTTAATTCATTTCAAATTAATATATTCTCCAATGTCAACCAGTATTACTAATTAAATAGGCACGTCAAGCACATCTTTCATCGAACATACCGAATATCTGCTGAAGAGGCATCCCGATCATCATCCGACCCATGTCTTCCAGGCAAATCGCTTGCCTAGCTGCCCAATTATAAAAACATAATCGCGAACTCCTGCCCATCAGAAAAGGAAAGAAGCAAAACGTTAAACGGTCCTCTCTTTTCGAGTTTTTAACCTGACATGCGTCAAATTGTGAATCGTCTTGCAAAGACAAGCCTTCTCTTGATGCGCTGCAAAACGGACCTCTTCCAGCAAGAATGAAAAGAACAAAAAACGAGATCCTTTTTTGAAGACCTTGGATGGGGTGCCCCGCCGAGAATGCGTAATTAATCATTTATGAAGTGCACCTAGACCTGTAATAAGGGGTGTAGGGGATAATGAACAGTTGTCGGCCGTTTCCTGTGCGCCCCATACTGTCTCATCTTCTTCTTGTTGATTGGTGGAAAGGTCAAGGCCGCTTGAAGTGGGTGACTATGGAATGTGAGACTGAGGGTTTTTTTATGGACCGACATTCATTGGCCAGAAATAGGGAAGGTGATAATGTTATCTTCGGTGACGATATACAAGAGATTACCTTTTAATAACTAACACACCTTAAGGGCAAGAAGTGAATCTTTATGGGATTTCGCAGGGATGATCAGGTCATCAGCGGAATCATTGCATTTTCTGGTCGTAAATCCTGGTTTTTGATGAAGTCAGTGCAAACAACTATAAGATGCGTCTTACAGAGAAGTCTGTTTTTGTTGGATATTCAGTGTTCGACCTTGGTTAATTTGCCGGAACGCTGGCCTATTTAATCTTTGTCACAAGTTCACAGTAAACCGATGTTTTGAGCAAAAAAGCAAGAAGAAATGTGTTCGAAGCGTGTTTAAATAATCTACATAACAAAACAAAACAAAAATGGAAAGAAAGAACAGATATAGAAAGGCTCTAATATAATTTTTTAAAGACTGTCAGGTTTTTTTTTTTTATTTAATTTAATTTTTTTTATTTCTTTATTTATTTATTTTTTGATGAAAAGGAACACTTAGAATTTATACTATTGTTATTTCCCTCGATTATATCATAAATCTCTTAATTGAGAAAAAATTCTGCTGAAAATTATTTTCAAAGGCATTCTCTTTGTCATCAGTTTTTGTTCCAGAATTATATACAGCTCTGAAAGAAAAGTTAAAAATGAAAAAAATAAGAAAAATTATTTATATAGACTCTAAATAGTTTTATGTGCAATACACACAAGCTCAAGCCTATATGTTCAAATGCATTGTTAAAACAAAAATTATATAAAAAGTTGTATATACCAATCAGTAGCACTCACAGGAATTTTTTCAAGGAGGGGGGGGGGGGTCCACTATTCTGGTATCATGGCTCCAATACGCCACCCAACATATTATTTTGATTTTGTCGATTTTCGAGAACAAAAGCAGCAAGAAATTAATTATTTAATGAACAATTAGCATTAATAAATAAAATTAATTATTAAAAACAAATACTTAATTAAATTTTGCGTACTATATACATAGCATTATAATCAAACGAAAAAAAATCAAGGTCTTTGAGGGGGTCTGAACCCAAGGACCTCTTCCCCTCTTTGTGTGCGTCACTGATACCGATTGGTTCTTTCAATTAATATAGCTTATCTGCATTAAAATATTTTGTATTTAGGGGAAAATGCATGGTTTATGTAATACTCTTTACTTTTTTCGCCATTTTAAAAAGGTCATGGGATCAATTTCAAAAAAAATTTGAAAAGTTAATGAAAAAATCTTAATATTTTCAATGTATTTAAAATTACAATTTGCAATCACACTTTTAATTTCCTTTTTAATTCAATGTTCTATGATCAATTTCGATGAAAGGACCATAAAAAAATTTAGATGAATAGTTTTCCTTTTTTCTTCAGTTTTTCTATTCTTTTTTTATTGATGGAATCTGAGAGAATTAGCTTTTATTAGATTATTGATAGAATGTTTACCCCAAAAAGTAAGAAAAAAAAGTGAGAAAGAAAATTATTAAAGTAGTATCAATGGTGGCCGTGAAGAACTTAATTTGATTCATAACTTTATTTGCATTTCTAGTACATCACACTCTTTCCTTTACTAATTTTAGAGCTTTAGTAATCCTTCATTAGAATAATTGTTTTTCAACAATTTTAAGTAATTATTCCAAACTGAACATTTTCAGAGAACATTTATTTCTTAAGTTAGTTATAATTTATTTTAATTAATTTTTTGGCTCATTATGTTAATTAATCATAAATTATGCCCCATTTAAGTGTCATATGCCGTATGCTATATTATACATGCCATATACCATATTGTATATGCCATATGATATATTAATTATGCCATATGTCATATTAATTATATCATATGTCATATTAATCGTTCCAGATTTAGTTATAATTTGTTCTCTGTTATAATATTATCTTTAAAAAAAAGCTAATATTTTTCTCAGTTTTCATTTATTTTCTCTTGTCTAAAACATCTTAAATATATTTTTAAAATATAAATAGTCAATCACACAATTTTTACAAAATTAAAATCTCATCGAACAGCCCTTTGAAATGATAATTGACATTTTTCAAAAATTAATAGTAGCTAGAAAAAAAAATCTCAGGAAGTCCAAGCTAATTTTGATAGTTATTGATCTCATAAAAAAAGTTGCAGTGTTGAAATGTTGATGCATTTTAGATCTGCTTAGCTCTAAATCCTTCCTTTGGAGTGTTGTGGAAATTTGGAGAAGGGGGTATATCACAGGTGTCATCTTATTCACTTGACCGTAGTTCAAAATAACAAGGCCAATCACTAGTAGCCCTCACTTTGCTTCACAGTTGACCTAAATCAAAATCAAATCAAATCATACGAAAACTCATGAAAATTTAAGGCTACGTTTGAAGCTATGACTTTGAAAAAGCCTCCTTTCCACGAAACATGAAACCACCTCTCTTTTATTTTACACCCTTCTTGAATCTCGCCAGTGCGCGGCTGGCGGTTTTCGTATTTTGTTCGTTCCCAGAAGGTAAATCGTTTCGGATTAAGCGATTCCGTTTCGTGTTAAGAGAAACAATGTATGAAAATACATAGTAGTTTATCGGAACCGTTGTATTATTTCGTATTGACCAAGATATCGTCTTAAGCGTTTTCGCGTTAAACTTATTTCATTGTATATACAAAATCGCTTCAAGAATATTATAATAGTAAAAAATTATTTGAATACAATTTTTGGCAAAAAATGTAGAATAAAATGACATAATTTCAAAACATTTCTCCTCTCATGTAAAATGTTTCTATAATAATATAATATTTTGTCTGCATATAACTAAGATTTTGGTAGGGAACCTGAAATGTTATTTTTGAAATATATAATTTAGAAGTAGATTGGTTCCAATTTTAATCTGTCACAGTAAAGAAATTTTAACAAAAAACTCCTGTTGTTATTTCAATTGATAGTAACTTTGAAAGTAATGTGAATTTTTCAAAACTCCTAGTTCAGGCTGAGTACAGAAGTTGTTATATACAGGCAAAATATTATAATTATAGAAGCATTTTTCATAAACGAAAAAAGTTTAAAAAATTTTTTCAATTTTTTTTGTTCAAAAATTGTGTTTAAATTATTTTTTGTTGTGTAATAATATTCGTAAAACAATTTTATATGTATAATCTAATTCAAGAGACACCAAAGTCCTGAAAAAATTCATTTATAGGTTTTTTGCAAATCACAGTTCAAAACGTAGTCAGTAATCTTAGGTTATTGAAAATTTACACAAGACTCAATTGCCAATACTCTTTAATTTTAGAAAATCAAAAAGTATAACATAAATATGTGCTACTAAATATTTATAATTAGAGTTTTCAAGAATAGCTATATTTTAAAGAATGTGGTGAAGTGAAAAGTTTGATAGCGTTATTATAACCTTCATTATAGCGATATATAATTATTTTTTTCCTTCTGTAAAACTACTTCCAAACGTTTCTTTGTAAAAGCAAGAGCAGCACCGAGACATCGACCATACTCTTTAAACAGGTGTACTCTCAAGCACCTGTGAATACAGTTCCAATCGTTGTAAAAAAATCATCGTAAAAAAGACACTGATGAAAGATTACAAAACGCCAATTACTATACTTGGATATTGCACAATAATTTTATTAACAGTAACACCACCAGCAAAAGTTTATCTCCCGCTGTCTGTGAGCTCAAGATTTTCGTCTAAGTATATCCCAGTGAGCAAGAATAAGAGGCATAATACCTGGTGAGACATCAAAGGCGCCGGTGCTGCGAAGAGCCACAATTAAGAAATGGGGGGATGGTACAAGGAGACGGGGGTTGTCCTTTTATACGTGGGTGGTTGTATCCGGGTCCTCGACGACGCTCTGTTCCTTGCTCAATGAGAGGGTTTTACTTTGGTGTTTACCAACTAGGGTTTGTGGTGGGTAGACTTGTTATGAGTCTGAATAAATGACCATTATGTTCGGGTATGGGGCTTTAGAAATCGTGCTCTAGATTTGCTTAAAGAATTCCACGAGGTCTGAAGGAGGGGGGGGGGGACGAATCCTCATAGTCACTGAGATAAAAGTATGTAGAAAATGTCTACTTAATAATAAAAAAAAAGCCATCAATTATTGTAATATAAAACACACATATCAGAGGAACATTGTAAAATTAATCATGTTTCTTACGAAATATTTTCCCTTTTAGAAAGTGCTGCCAAATTCTATTCTTGAGCATTTGCTCCATTGAGAAGTAGTTAGTTTTAAGAAACATAGCGAAACTGAAGAATAATTAAATTATCGCTTAAAATAACACATTTGCACATGTGAATATATGTCTCTGTGTAAAAAACATATAACTCGTGAAAAAGCATGGTTCGAATTTGAGTATTTACTTATTAACCGGGACGGGAAAGCTAATCATGCTGTCCGAATCAAAATTTAATCTAAATTACAAAATGAATCATTATGTATGCGAAAAATATTAGAAACTTTATGAATTTAATAAATAAGTATTCTGTGCAAGTTATTTACTTGGATTGTAAAACAATTATATGGAACTTAAGCTTCATGTATTTTACTCTGGATAAAAAAATAAACAAAGGTAAGAAAAAGAGAAAAATAATAATAACCTGAAAAATAATTTATTAAAACTGAGAAATAAGTTCATTAGTTTTTTAATTGCTTGAGAAAAAAAATATTGCAGTTTCTATAAAAATTAACATGAAACTAAATGATTTTAGAAAAGAAATTGTTAAATTTAAAATAAATAAAAAAAGCAATATTACTATTAAATCTTTTGACTTATTAAATAGCCATAATATTGAGCTTGCGCGTGTGTGTGTGTGTCTTCTTACTAAGTAAAATTATAAATTTCAAGCACTTTGATAGAAAATCACATTTACCTAACCCATGATTTTTTTTTTTTTTTTGCTTGCTTGAATTTCATCATAAATGTACACAAATACTGATTACTGACCAATCCTGGCTTCTACTCCTGGAGCCAATAAGAGACCGGGAATAAAGAGGTGCTGGGCATTATTAAAACTGTCAAGGCACTCAAAATCTTCACGTTAGTATGGTGTAGAAGTTTGAAGAAGGTTATGGGTGTACCAGCAAAAATATCGTCCTTGTCACTTGACCGTAGTTCACAATTACGAGGTAGATCCCAAAAAGCCCTCGTGCAGTTTCGAAATGGGATGTCAATACGCAATCACAGTCAATCAAATACGATTGAAAATAATAGATATATTTTATTTGATTTTGTTTCTGTTACATTAAATGAGCTGAATTTTTCAAAATTATTTTAGATGTATCAACTACATTTGTCAACTATATTTGCTATTTGAATTAACTTCTATAATGTTAAGTGGTTAAATATTTCAGTAGCTTTATTATTATTTTATCTACCTGTAATCATAGTTAATATTTTTCCAAGTCAAAAATGTATTTCGTGAATTTTTTTTAATATCTTTTGTAATAGAAAATTTAAATTGCTCTTTTAAAACACACTTCTTAGTTAATTCAACTTTCTGAAATTCACAGTACCCCTTTTTCTTTTTTTGTTTCTTATTTTTTTATATTCAGGATAATTTTCTTTACTTAATTTTGCAGTCAGCTCGGTGGCTTAGAAGTAGCGTGGCCATCTCGTAATTAAATCACGGCAATATTTAGCATCCGATGAGAGCTTGCATTGAATAAATTCAAGCATCAAAAGTTTGGCAGCGGTAGCCGCTACGAGATGGGGCCACAAATGAAATGGCTCTCATCGGGCATCCTAGTACGTGTGCAACGAAAGCGGGTGGCCTACAGATCAAGTAAAACTGTTTACGAACTCTAAAAATAAAATTTTTTATAGGATGGATAAATATGCTGAATTTTAAATAGTTATTGAGATATCAAAATAAGTCCAATTTACCGATAGCATAGCACACACAGTTTAAGTAAAATAGATTGTTAGCGTACAGTGTGTTGGTCCATTGTCAATTAATGTTGTTTACTATCTAATGAAGGATGTATGTAAAATATACACACATTTTCATTTGAATGCAAAATTCGTGGCAGAGCCTGTAATACCGCAATAGAAAAGGTTTTCTTTCGTATCAGCGGCCCGGCACTATCGCTACTTAACAAAGGCGTCTCAAAAAGGATTTTTGCTAAAATTGCTTTTCGAAAACATGTAATCCAAAGACATAGGAGCACTTAAGTTATTTAAAAATTTTCAATTTAATAACACCTTTACAATTTAGAAAAACAAAATAGAGGAAAGAAGTGATTTTTGTGTCAGTTTGTAATGTTTTGCTTTTTACTCTTATATAGGTAGATGGTAGATGAGTTAATAACTACAACGTTAGGCATTAGTCAAAATATGAACAATTCTCTAGAAGGACGGCACATTAGATCTTT
Organism: Trichonephila clavata; assembly: GCA_019973975.1. NCBI lineage: Eukaryota > Metazoa > Arthropoda > Arachnida > Araneae > Nephilidae > Trichonephila > Trichonephila clavata. The sequence continues at coordinate 32,709 of BMAO01009138.1, read as the reverse complement.
TCACGGGGGCGGTTGACACCCAACTATGAACTCCTGGCTCTCATACGTAGGGACTTGCCGAGTCTCCAAAGGATTCGATGCCAAAATGCAGATCATCTGACGAAGAAAAAAAGTCCTTCACATAAAGAATATTTTTCCGGAACAGATTTTTATTTTACATCTATGGCAATACTTTCTTTCCAAATATCTTGTGAGTGAGTGAATATTAATATAGAATTATTCAGCTGTGTGTTCGAGGGCTTTTGGCGACGGACCTCATAATTTAGAACCATGGTCAAGTGACGAAGACGACACCTGAGTAGGCACCCTCTCGCCTAACTTCTACACTACACCAAAGGGAGGACGTTTGAGCTTCGACATATTTAAGGTGCATCATCCTCTGCATGGTGGGTCTTCAGCGATGCTAGGCTTCATGACAAGCCGGCCATGAGTCCATTACCTATACCACCAGGCTACCGCAGCCTCTCCAAATATCTAGAAAAACCTTTGTTTGATTCATGTATGTATATATATATTTCTATAGCTTATACATAACGATTTAAGGCTGTCAAAATTTATTTCAATATTTTAATATCTTAATCTTGTTAAATACTGGAAGTTAAATATCTCACTTAATCATTTAAATAACTACATAAATCGTTTTATTCCAAATATATATATATATATATATATATATATGTTTAACGGCCGTTGGTAGAGATTCCTTAATATGATCACTATTTTTGATGGCATTGACGAGCAGTCATTTGAAATAGTAAATACAGTTTATTGAACATTTAACTTATAGTGTTGCAACATACACAAAAAACACAAACGAAGCTGCAGCCGGTTATATGACGAAAAAGACAAAGACAAAAGAGAGAGCGGACTCCAGAAATCTCATAGAAGGTGGGATGTTATATGATCTATATAGGTGGGTGGATAGCTGTATTTAATTGAAAAGGTTGTCGTTAGGCGGCTAGCTATTTTATTATTAAAACGTGGGTCCTGAAGGGATGTACCATAGGTAATTAAAAGCTAAAAAAGATTAAATTGTTGGGGATTATTACTAAAATATATTATTTTGTTTTGTATGACTATAATTGCTAACACTAAAAACTTATATAGATTTAAATGAAAATAATAATGCTTTTCTCAAAATTTTCTTCTTTTCTTGAAATAATAATTAAAGAGCAACAAACATATGCTCGAATTAAATTTACGTCAAATGCCATCAGTGGCGCATTCAAGGGGCGGTTCCTCGAATCCGGACCCCCTTAAAAAACCTTGATTTTTTTTTCTCGATTGATTATAATCCTATGTATATAGTACGTAAAATTTAAATGAGTATTTTTTATTAATAATTAATTTTATTAATTAATGCTAATTATGCATTAATTAATTTTTTTACTGTTTTTCCCCAAAATTAAAAGAATATGTTGAACGGCGTATTGAAGTATGGTACGAAAATAGTGGACTTTCAACCATATTCTCTCCCTTGAAAAATTACTGAGTGCAGAATCCATCCGTATGCAGAAAAATAAAATTATCATAACCCCTAAGTCATGTTATAAAACCTGCAGAAGGAGAAGTTATTGTTATCTAGCCAATAGCTCAAAACTAAGCCGAGACACTCAACACAATTGTTCCTCCGTTTCTTTTAGGAAGCAACCTCGACCACAGAAGTGTCAGGACGGGTATATGAAGCCATTGGTTGTCAACAAAGATGGACGGACAGTGATAAGATCCCAGGTAGTCAGTGCACGTGCCATGAATACACCCCACTCGAGAACAACAAGGGGAAGGACAGATGACTTTTCCGGAGCCACTGCGAGAAATAGTGCAATACCATGTGTGAAAGGTGACAGACAAGAATGCTGTCTTTATCTGAAACGGTCTGCCTGATTTGTGTGTCCTCAAGTCAATAAAGCACTTCAAGTCTGGGGAAATGATACAGTTGCAAGTAATACTCCAGGCTGTGACTATTAGTATTGCGTCTTCGTTGAAAGAAGGTTTTTGCTGGCAGCGGCACTGGTGGTCTGAAAGCAGTTGTGGCCATCCACACAAATTTTAGCTTTATGGGTGTTATTTAGGAGGTCCAACAATGCTTAAGATAGAGATGTTATACTATAGGTGTGTGTGAACATATACTTGCCAAGAAAAAAAAATCAAGATGAAAAATAAGTTTTCATACACGTTCTTAGGAATTTTTATGGTGTATAATTAAGTGGAGGAAGAAGAAAGAAAATAGAAGGAGGGGGGGGGAGCAGTTTGAAGATAAACAAAAATTCGTTATGAGGTATTTAGATATGTCATAAGAATGCATTAAGCACACAAAAAAGAAAGAAAAGAAAGAAAGAAAATGTAATTTCGAAAGTAAGTACTCTTCATTAGAATTAAATCATAACTCCATAAAATTGTTAAATATTTTTTAAATTAATCTAATTTGAAAAAAAGAAGACCTTTCAGAATTACACATATTAAACCCTCTTTCTTTTTTGTGTATGTTTTAGATCTGTACAAACAGTAGCGCACACAAAATTTTTTCAAGGTTTCAAGGCTTGATCCATGGTCGAAAGTCCCCCGACTCGTATCATACCTAAAGACAACACCAATTGATTCTTCTGAACTTGTCGATTTTGTTAACAAAAAACAGTAAAAAATAAATTATTGAATTCCTTATTAGCATTAATTAATAGAATAAATTGTTAATCAGATGTACTTAATTAGGTTTTACGTTACATATATATATATATGATTATCATCAATCGAAAAGAATTCAAGGGCTTTGGGGGTGTCCGGACCCCAGGACCCCCCCCCCTGTGTGTGCCACTGTGTACAAATCAAGTAACTAATTTAAAAAACACGATTTTATTCAAATAATCTGAAAGAGAATATTTAAAATCCTCCCTTCAGAAGACTTTTCGGAATTAAAAAATGATGAATAAAAAAGCAATATTATTTATATAATTATATTTGAGCATTCTGACGATTTTCTTAGTTGCAGAGGTAAGATGGTTAATTGAATTCTGGTAATTATCTTAAAATAAATATATGTAATAAATAAATATATGTAAATATGAAATCAATGTAATAAGGATAACTATTTTAAATAAATACTCCATTATAAATGAATTTCCATCAGTAAAATTACATCTCATCCTAGCAGAAAATAAATACTTTGACTAATTAACTACTGTCTTATCTAAATCCACAGTTAATACGTAATTATAAGGTGGTTTAATTTGAAGTATAATGACTTTAAATTTGAGACTACTACCAGATACACAAGTTGCTTAGTTTGCAATTCACCTTATCTTATCGTTTTTTATATAATTTGACTAATGATACTGATTATTCTAAGCTGATACTTTGTCTTACCTATTAAATTAAGAGTTAATGAAAATGTTAATATGTTGTTTTGATCAAGAAGACTTTTTAAAAATTTATATTACTCCTTGTGAATAGTTCATTCTCTTCGGCTACAAAAGAGAATCAAAGAAAGGTCTGTATCAGTGGCGCATAGAAGGGGAAAGGGGCCTCGGGACCGGACCCCACCCACAGTCCTTGAATTTTTTTCGATTGATTATAATCCTATACATATAGTATGTAAAATTTTAAGTAAGTATTTGTTATTAATAATTAATTTTATTAATTAATACTAATTATTTATTTAATAATTCATTTGTACTGTTTTTTATTCCCGAAAATTGACCAAATTAAAAGAATATGTTAGGTGGTATATTGAAGCATGGATACAAGAATGGTGGACATTCGATCCTGGACCCCCTCACCCCCTTAAAAAATTCCTGTGTGCGCTTCTGGTCAGAATTCATAAGTTTTGTAAAGGGTCGGTAGAACAAATCATTCCTTTTTTCTGCCTTTTCATATTTCCTGAAAATATCATAAAGATATTATATTTAAAAAAGTAAATTAGCTTGTTTGTATTTTTACAACAAAAAATAACTTCCTTCAAAAATAATTTAACTGTTTCTTTGGAAATAAAAAGTTTTATAAGTGCATTGTTTTAATATGTGTTAAAGCTCATTAACATGGAAATAACTAAACTAGATCAGAATTTTTTTTAGTAATTGCCTTTTAAGGTGCTCTTACCATTTATTTTCAATGTCTCTGGTGTGTTTCAAAAGGTATACATATAGCAGTTTGAGAATCATCTATTTATATGTAAGTAAACCAACAAAAAGAAAACTAATGGTGAAGGGCCTTATGATTAAAATCCTGGTTTGGTGATGTGATCGACATTTGTGTAGATGCCTCACACACACACACTCTTTCCCAATTATTACTCGTGTAAAATTAAATGAGCATCGGTTAAATTTAAGGTGCTGCACCTCCCATTATGCCCTATGAAAGTTCTTCAGATGAATTAGGAATCTATAATCACACTGATTTAACGTAGTTACGGTTTTACATAGATAAACATCTAAATTTTTAATTAGTATTTCTGACTAACTTAAGCTTTAATGGTATAGATGGCAATAATCACAGACCATATGATTTCACTTATGAATGCTTAAAAATCATCATAAATTAATTAATTAACTTAAATGGATATTTTCTGCAAAATTTACATTTATGAATTCATTTATAATATGGTCTATAATGGATTTGGTCTCTCCAAAAGACAGCATTCATTCCCAGGCTCTATCCAAAAACCCACATTCATCCATATAGATTCTACCCAAAAGCCCCACCACATTCATATACAGGTTCTATCGAGAAAGCTACATTCATCCACACAGATTCTACCCAAAAGACCAATCACATAAAATATAGGTTCTACCAAGAAAGCTACATTCATCCACACAGATTCTACCCAAAAAACCAACCGCATTCATATACATGTTCTATCAAGAAAGCCACATTCATCCACACAAATTCTACCCAAAAGCCCAACCACATTCATATACAGGTTCTATCGAGAAAGCCACATTCATCCACACAGATTCTACCCAAAAGACCAATCACATAAAATATAAGTTCTACCAAGAAAGCTACATTCATCCACACAGATTCTGCCCAAAAAACCAACCGCATTCATATACATGTTCCATCGAGAAAACCACATTCATCCACACAAATTCTACCCAAAAGACCAATCACATTGACATACAGGTACTTTCGAGAAAGCCACATTCATTTACACATATTCTACCCAAAAGACCAACCACATTCATATACAGGTTCCCTCGAGAAAGCCATCCATTGGATCTATCCAGAAGACCACATTTGTTTCTTTCACAATTCCTAAATTTTGATTTTATGTGTTGACATCAATACACAATGCTAGTCAACCCTAGAGTGGCCGTCTTTACAAAAATTACGTTTCAGGGGAAAATTATTGACTTGCAAAGATTTCATTCTCACTTAGAGCTGTGCCGCCTAATAAACCTTATCAAAGACCAACTACACCAAACAAAATTTATTGCAACACCAAACAAACTTCACACGTACTTAGACAGCCACGATCTCAAACGAGGGGTGGAAGAGAATGAAGGAAACTTATCTCTTCACCACAGTTGTGGGGAAACATTTTTTTCTTCCCTCCTCTACATAACAAGATCTCTCCGACGTATCGGTTACTCGAGTGTCTCCAATGAATATCAATGGAGAAAGTAGATCCGCTTCTAATGACTTTAATGGTCGCTGAAAAAGATAGGATTTTCGTCCTCGCGTAATTACTGAGTGGTTGATAAAAAAATAACTGGAGGAGAGGGATTTGGGGGAAAGGTATTTAACGCTGTGATGAATTGTTTGGTCGGCTACTGATAGTTGAGGACATATCAATGCCCATTCGTTTTTCTGCGAGGAAATAAAAAAAATAGCAGATGAGTAAATGCAGGTGTGTGCCATTACCTAAAAAAATCATTCTTATAAACAAAGGTTGATTTTTTTTTTAAAAACAACAACTTATTTTTAAAATTATATACAAATATACACTGGTGTCCAAAATTTAAGCATAATTGATAATTATGTGAATAAAGAAGGGACTGCAAATCATAATGGCCGAAAACGTGATATGCGAGTGTAAAATGGTTATAAAATAAGGAAGCAAATCAAAAGAACGATAATAATTAATTTTATTATCCAAAGTATCAGTTTGAAAGAAAACTGAGCATAACAAGGATTCACACTTTAAAGAAAAAATGAAAGAAAACATTAAATAAAATACTGATGCTGCAGTTTAATAAGGCGTGTGGTCACCTCTGACAGTCAGGCACGCTGCACAGCGATTTACCAGACTTGCTATGATATGATGAATGAGTTGTGGGCTCAAACGGTCCCAAGCTTCTTGGAGAGCTCTCTTCAGTTCTGTAACGGAGCTTGGAGGGTGCGAAAGAGCTGCAATATGTCTCCCGAGCATATCCCATAAATGCTCAATAGGATTTAAATCAGGGGCGTTTACAGGCCACGACATGCGCTGGATGTTTTCTGTTTCAAAGAAGTCATCAATCAGCACCGTTCGGTGACATGGCGCATTATCATCCATGAATATGAACTCAGGACCGACAGCACCTCGAAACGAGCGAACATAAGGCTCAAGAACTTCGTCTCTGTATCTCTGAGCAGTCACAGACCCCGTGTCAAAGAAATGGAGGTCTGTGCGGCCGTCCATCATGATGCCTGCCCATACCATTACTCCCCTTGATGGAAAATGATGTCTTTCCGTTATGTTTCTTGGTTCAAAACGTGTTCCACGTTCTCTATATCGTTACCCGCCGAGAATCACTACTCAGACTAAATCGGGACTCGTCACTGAACATCCCATTGACCCACTCTCCCGCACTCCAATGTTGATATTTCAAACTCCTGTTCAAACGAGCGAGTTTATGCGCAGACGTGAGGGGAATGCAAACCGCTGGTCTTCTGGCATACAGGCCAGCATGATTGAGTCTCCTGTAAACAGTTTGTCTCGAAATTCATATTCCTGTGGCGATTGTGAGCGCCGAACCCAGTGCTCTGGCAGTACTGCCCCTATGACGTCGCTCACTTATTACCAGATATCGGTCTTGGCGAGGGGTTGTGACTCTTGGTCGACCTGATACTGGTTGTCGGGTAACATCTCCCGTTCTTTGAAATCTCTGCTCCAGTCTTGAGATCACAGACTGGATTCCAGAATTCCAACGATTCTTCCTTTCGTAAACTTGTCCAATTGGCGTCTTTGTGCCATCATTCACCTTGTTTGATGGTTAACAACGTTTCTTCGCACAGCAGTTGCACGAAACTTGTCTGAACTGGCTATGCTGCGTGAATTGGTTTCTCCGGGTTCCGACATGCGCAGGACGTCGTCGACTGAAAAGTTTTGTATAAACCCAATGTTTCTTTTTCACCCAATTAATATCCGCAAGAAATTTGGAATAATTTTACGAATATTTACTCCATGTTTATCGCATTTTACGATTTATGCTTAACTTTTGGACACCAGTGTACATTTGTTAATATACAACATTGACAAGTATATTTATCATAACTGCGTGACCAATAATCCGACCAGTAACGCCCACAGGATCTTTTCGAGGTAGGGTCCAGTCTACCATTCTCGTATCATGCACCAATATGCCGCTAAACATATTCTTTTGATTTTGTCGACTTTCGGGAACAAAAAGCAGTAAAAAAATTACTTATTGAATAAATAATTAGCATTGATATAAATAAAATTAATTATTAATAACAAATACTTAATTAAATTTTACGCACTGTATCCATATGATTATAATCAGCTGAAAAAGAATCAAGGACTTTAGGGGGGTTTGGACCCAGGGACCCCTTCCTTTTGTGTGTGCCATTGAATCCGACGTAAGATGTTCAATTATAATACAAAAAATAAGCGCAAAATTTACGGGTGTGCGTTATACGCCGGATATAAAAATGATAGCTTTAAAAATAAAGAAAAGATCGGCTTAAGAAAATTAGATTTCTACATATATCTAAATACTGTTTTTAATACAGCTCTATAATTTAACAGAAATGGCATACCTTAAGAACTTTCATTTTTAGATCTCATGAAGAAATCTTCATATATGTCTTCCGTGGTATCTTCATGCCTATTATCCAATTGTATTTCCCTTTTCCCCCATCAATGTTACTCCGATCCATAAATAAGTAATCGTCCCCCCCCCCTTTCATCTAAATTGTTAGATGTACTAGATTTTTTTTAAAATAAACTTTTAATTATGTCAGGTTTACTTCATTCCATACGTATTTATCCCCTCACAGACTTTTTCTAGATTTCAAAAGAAAAAAACATTGCACTTATGTAATGGATGAGCTATCCCATCCACTAATGTATGAGAGTTAGAAGGAAAAACTAGCCACATAGGTCAAAACAACACAATTTATTTACTATTCACAACAACTACACAAATTCAACAACCTAAATTAAGAAATGCACCAATTGATAAATATGGAAGCAATCTTGAAGTATACGATATTATTGGATGTATAATAATAATAAAGCAGGCCGTGGTTAGCCTAGTGGTTAGAGCATTGGAAGGCCTGGAGGCCTGGGTTCGATGCCCGATGCCACCAAATATCCACCGAGTGCACACGGAGTACGTGCTCGTTAAATCAGTGGTTCCGAATAATGTCGCCATCTATCGTGAGCAAAATCGTACTGTCACCTTCATGGGCTCAAAGCTTCGGCTAACGACAGGAGTATCTGTAGCCCGTTGCCATGATGAATTTCGTGGGCCTCGATCTGACTACGTCAGACAGGTGGCATAAGTAACAACAACATAATAAAAAAGCGGATCACTTTTACACTTAGCACTTCCGGGCAATATACCATCTTATATTTGAAGATAATTTCTAAAGTAATCCAATCCAAACCGACCTAATCCAATTTAACAATTAAACAAAATTGTCACTCTTAATATTAATCAAATAATCTTCGAGGTGCTCTCGTCTAGCTTTACTTTAATCTTCATGCTATCCTTTAGCTTCTAACCTCTCGCTCTCTTACTCGAACCCGAAAACTAATACCTAAATACATGACATAATTTACATAGACCACGTCTTCTTCTTTGGGAGGAAGTTTTCAATTCAATACTATTGAGAGAAAGTTATTCCCCAAGAGGATAGTGTTAGGAAAAACCCGGATAGTTCCTCTTTTTTTTTTTTTTTTTTTTTTTGTCCATTTCAGTTCTCCCCCCCCCCCCTTTTTTCAAGCAAAAAAAAAAAGTGCGCGTAATTCGCCGGATTATACGTTGTATGATGGGCATTAAAATAAATGTTGCAAACGTTTAAGAAAAGTAAAGAATGATGAAAAGAAATTGATTCTAAGCAAACAATTGAGGAAATTCTATTAAATCAACATACAAATACTGATTTCTGATAAAAACTTATTTCTCACAAAACTTTTATTTTATTTTATAGAACTCATAAACATTTTACTTCTCTTCAAGAGTTTCTTCAAACTTTTTTGCTTTCCTTTTATTAAATTCTGAATCTGAAAACTTCAGGACATATAAAATAAAAAGTTTATTTCCTTACATACTATTTTTCCAAAAAAGTAAGAAAAATGTCAATTGAACTTTCGGCTTAAAATCTTTCTCAAAAAGAAGTATGGTATATATATATATTTCATACAGCTCCCCAAACTACACACAAACATATATAAACACACTCGCCCACAAACAAATGTACATATATATATTAGGTATATGCTATTCATTTTCAGAGTTAATTTGTTTTCAATTTCTAATTTCTGAAGCAGATTGCAAAAGACAAAAATTATTAAGAAAATACGTTAATTATTGAAATAATAGGATAGATGCCTTTATTTGTTTTAATATTGTGTTTACCAAATATTTGTAAACTAATTCAAATTTTAATTAAATGAAAAATACGTTGTTATTTAAATTACTCCAGTTGGGAAAAGACACAGAATTCCTTTTCACCTCCATTATGTCGAATAAATAGTTTAATTTCATTTAATAATTATAAAGAAAACCTTATATTAACTATGATAGCAATAGTTTGTTGTTTTTTCCCATCAAGCGTTTTTCAGTAATATTCGAAAATCAAAGAACGGATTCTTAATAAGCGTATAGAGATTTAATTATTTTAAATAGCACTTTCGAAATAATTGAGTTAGATCTAATTTTCTTTAGAGTAAAATATTTAATTAACCTTTACAAGGAATTACTTTACTGTAATCCCATCTCTGAAAGAAAACTCTTTTATTCGCGGGAAAAAAGTCTTCCTTTGTAAAAATTGGACGAAAACAGTTACGCTTTTATGAACTGTGGAGATTTTTCTCACTCCGTAGTAAAGAAATAACATAAAAGACGCAATTACCACCTTTGCTATACCACATTATTTAATCTTAATATCAAATTTCAGAACTGATTTATTTGATAACAGACGCTATTGAGAGTATAACATTAATAATTTGAAAAACTCATTTTTCATTACCTTTGCCCCAGATTCTTCAATTTTGCATAGAGTTTCATTATTAATGGAAAATCTCAAGAAGAGCATTGTTGAATTTGTGGATAAATGCGTTTTCACACCTTTCGGTCAATCTTTTTAATAAGATGATTATTAAAGTTCCTTTTCATTTTTCTTTGTTCTTTTCCTCTCTATACTTCCTCGCGTATATCGGTCTCGTGCTATTCCATGAAAACATTTCGCGTTTGTTGTAATTTTCATTACCTTCTTCCTCTTTTTTTTCTTAACATATTTTATCTGAATTGTTAAATTAAACGTTCAGTGATAACCTCTTGCCTTTCATCAGCACAAAGAGTATGAATAGAACTTAATAATTTTTAAATAAGCGTTTAAGGTATCCGCGCAATTACTTGCGACATTTTTTTAAAAAAAAATGGAGATATGGAAATTTTTTTGTGGTTTTTAGACTTGTTTAGTACATTTTAAGAAAAATATGCTAAAATTAAGAAAATAAAAAAATAAAAAAATTGTTACTAAATAGGGAAAAAATTTACAAAAATTTACAAAAAAAATTATGTAAACGAAGACCTTTTTCTGTACAAAAGGTTTGTGAAAAAATTCTCAATTTTTCAATTCTGATGTGTTGCATTTGTATTCATTTTTGAAATTACCTTAAGAGATATTTTAATTTTCACGAGCATTTTTATCTTAGTTATATAAAATTGCTTTAAAAAACTGTGATTATATTCACATAAGGGACTGTAAATTTTTTAATAAATCGGGGAACGATAAATCTGAAGGTTAAAAAACTTTTACTATTACACAGAGCCAGTAGCGCACACAGGAATTTTTAAAGGGGTCCAAGGTCGAAAGTCCGCTGTTCTCGTACCATTCTTCAATACACAGCCCAAAATATTCTTTTAATTTTGTCGATTTTCGGGAACAAAAAACAGTAAAAAATTAATTAATAAAGGAATAATTAGCATTAATTAATAAAATTAACTATTAAAAACAAATACTAAATTAATTTTTACGTACTATATACACAGAATTATAAACAATCGAAAAAAATCAAGGGCTTTTGGGGGGGGGGTCCGGACTCCAAGGACTCCCCCCCTTGTGTGCGCCACTGCACATAACGTATACAAAATATTTCAGTTAATTATTCTTAAAACTTTTTGAGCAATTGCTGTCTCTGTTTGAGTTTTTTGGAAAAAACACATTTCGAGTAAAAAGCATTTTAAAGTTTGACATCTCGTTTAAAGTTATGGCATCTGCTTTTACTGAAACACTTGTAGTTTTTGTTCTAGTGAATGAAAATAAAAAAAAAAACTTGGTATTTTTACTAAGCTTATAAGACAGTATAAAATAAAATCATAAAAAACTAGTCAATTTTGAAAAAATTCATGATTTTAGGGTAGTCGGATACCTTAACACATGAAATGTCATCAGGCATTTTTTGCTAAAATTTAACATTAAGAACAGTTAAGAACATTTAAAAGAAAATTTAACAAGAAAATGTAAGAACATCAAAAACATTTATGCATTTATTATTATTATTATTATACTTTTAGTGTTCTTATTCAGCTAAGATAAAACCGAAATGTGCTTACAATTTATATACCTTTTTTATTTTATTTCTGGTATTACATGTGAAAAAAAAATTATAAATTTCGATACATACTGGTATATTATAAGCAATTCATTTTGATAACAAAACTAATACTTGAAATATTTATTGTTAATTTTTTTCTAATGTAGAAAGAAATTTGATAAGAGTGTTTCTATTAGAATTTAGGTATGTGATATTAGATAAATAAAGTACATAGTATTTGGGTAAATGAAAACCTAATACAACTTTTTTACGTAATAATATTCATTAAAAATTATTTTAAGAACTTTGAGGATATTTCAAATCAGCCATCGACATTTAAAATTCTTAATTACAAATAATTTATTTAATTCACATTTTAAATAAGATAGAAACCGTTAGTGGGGTTCTTAAACTTTTTCCTATATTCCCCGTGGTCTTGATATTTGGCAAGTTTAAGCTTCGAACTTAACTAAATGTTTAATTTATCTCCAAGCTATAACATCCTAAAAATACCGATTTTCACTTAAAAAGGTATTTTTTTTTATGTATTGTAAGTAGATATTTATTACAATGACCCAAGTCATTTAAATGGTTATAGCTAATGACTTTTTCTTTTTTATTCCTTTATAGTAGATATACTTTTCAGTTGAGCTATCCCGATTTTCACTTCATCTACATATATATGTGTGTATGTGAATATACTAATTTAATGTTAGGCCTCGCTCTTCTTTTGAATAACTAAATTTAATTTCATAGTTTGAAAAACTGTGTTTTAGGTGAAAGTGTCTTTTATAAAACAATTTAGGGAGGATGCATTGCATTAAATATGTTCTATGTTATTTTATGATCAATTGTAATTTTAAAGATTCTGAAGTAAATTTTAAAATCTATGATTGCTTTTTAGGATACTAGTATCTTATATTTTTGACCACTGATCCAGAGCACAGATAAGTCATCCAAAGTAATCGTCTAAAATTATAGTTCAATTTTAGAGACTATAAATGTTTGTTAAAAAAGCAAATCAGTACAAAAATATATCCCATTATTTCAGATAACGCATTCTTCTTAATAAATTAAGTGAATTGCATATTATTAAGGTGGGATCAGTTTTTTTAATAATAAAAAGGAGGACGAAAAATTTAAGAAAAAATTACAACGCAAATGTGTGAAAAATTTTATTAATTCAAACAAAAATACACTAATTATGCTTACACATCCCTCTTATTTATTTACTTAAATGAATATTTTTCCATTGATTATTTGTTTTTTTCCTGTCAATATATAATTTTCTAATGTATCGGAAATTTCAGTGCAAGAAATATCCTTCATATATTGAACCTTACAGTAAGTGCTTCAGCTAAAGTATCAACATTCAATCTTGATTTCTCACTTGAACAAAAATCATTACCAATTGTAAAAACTCTTACAATTGCTGCATTAGTTGCAAGGCAGCACAGCGAAAATTCAACAAGAATAACTAAATTTTCATATGGAATGTGTTCATTTTTGAAATGTTTAAATATTTTCACCCATCTGTTATCAATTTCAACATGATAATTTTCTCATTGTTTTAATATATTAAAATTTATAAATATACATTCAGTCTTATAATTCCTTCAAGCAGACAATTGTCATTGATTTTAATATCAGGCATTTATTTCGATAAAAACTCAACAGAATTTTATGTATCTGCCCAATTTACTTGCGATGGAGTCAAAAAAACCATTGAAAACTGTTATTTCCTGTGATATTTGTTTCAAACCATTCTTCAACATATTGGAAACATGTTTAGTAAGAATTCTGCACTTCTCTGATACATTTTTCCGTTATGTCCCGATTAAATTCTTCTAAGTCCGACAATTTCCTTTTTATTTTATTAAAGGAATAAAGTTTTCTTCCAATCGTGATTTATATCAAAGGACAAAACTGTTCAAAGGAAGACTAACTTCTGCAACTAAAATATGTTCGCCATAAATCTTTTGAATCGCTTTGTGGAAAATAGATGCCTGATTGTGAACTAAATACATTAATATCTCTTATAATTCATAGTGTACCGGCACATGACGCATAACAGTTCGACCTGGCATCTCTGAATACAGAGATTAACAGATTAATTTTAAAATATTGAAAAGGAGGACACTTTTCGAGGAAGGACACGATCCGTAAAAGAAGCACTGTGCTCCCTAAAGGGGATGATTGGTCACCTTAACTTTATACAACTGGCTCTAGAACGTCACATGCAAGACAATAATCTTCAGAACAAAACATGAAATAAGTAAATAGTATACACATTTTGTAAGCGTTCTGCAAATATAATACATAAAAGCTATACAGTTATTGCAATGGAGTTCTATATTAAAGTGTTTTTTTAAATAAGTTTAAAGGAAGTTTAGATGAAATTTTAAACAAGCTTAAACTTTAGCGGATTTCTGTTAAAAAGAAAGTGTCAATTTCGAGATATTCCAATTGGCTCATTATCTGAGTTTTCTGTATCTTTTTAACCCGTACAGGATTATAAGGTTGCTAAGAGTATTAGTATGTGAACTGTTTATTTTAGTTTGTTTAGATGTAAAATAAATAAAAGTCATAAGAAAAGTATTTAACAACGTGTTATTTTTATCGATCAATGAGTGAATTCAATTTGGATCCATGCGTAGTTTTATTAGGCATTTGTTTTCACACATTTGTTCAAATATTCTTTATTATTCCACAAAACTATACATACCGAATATCATAAAACACGTGAGAAAACGCACTAATTTATTATTTCATGACACAATAAACCAATGAAGACAAATATTAAGAATAAGAATGTGCAGCCCGCGAAAGTTTTATCATTGGTGCTAATTGATTTGAAAATTCTTCTCCCCACCCCACCCCAAAAACATTCCCGTTTACGTAATTGCACTCAGCAGTTTTATTTTGGCATTCCGATTTTTAAAAAAATCCAGAGAATACCAAATAGCCCTATCTCTAGTATTACATCAAATTATAAAAAAAGTAATCTCAGGGATTTCTTATAAACTTAATAAATAAATAAAATATATACAGCCGGACCACGATTCAACGAATTCATCGAGACCGAACATTTTGTTCCTTAAATCGGGGTTATTCGTCATATCGGGGTCGAAACAAAATACAAATTTTTTGCACTTACCTTTTGGAAGTTCTACAATAAGCAACTACATAAAAATATCCATATTTAGAAATTACACGCTTTTTATTCAACTTAATTAAATTTTACGTAAAAAATATATAGAATTATCATCAATCGAAAAAAACTCAAGGGCTTCAGGGAGGGGTTCCGGACCCCTAGGACACCCTCCCTTGTGTGCGCCACTGGGTTGTATTCAGGACTCATCTGCACCTGTAAAGTCTAATTATTTTCTGCTCCCTTCCCCGTTGAAATTTGTTGCGTACAAGAAACATCCTTTTTTCTGTTCCGGGCAAAAAGGATAGAATTTGTAAAAAAATAAAAAAAAAAATTGTAATAAAAGCTAATAAAAATTTCTATTGAACTGTTGAGATAGTTCGTTAAATAGGGGTTTTTGCCTTCATTTTAATCGGGGAAAGAGAAAAATTAGTTCTATTGCGAAATTCGTTAAATAAGGGTTCGTTAAATCGGGATCCAATTGTACGTATTTTTTTTTCAAAAACTTAATCAATTTTGAGAATTTGATTGTGCATCTAACAAGTCAATGAGCTTTTGTTCAATGTGAATATATTAAGAAGAATAAAGAGAAACGAACACTTCTTTCCTTCACAATACAGTAACATATTACTGCTCAATACATGGAACAAAAGCCATATTTTTACTCAACAATTTTCATTGCCATCTGTCTTCACTTCTTAAGAAATTAACTGAATTTGACTGAAAGCCTCTTTCACAGTTATTGGATTAATTACACCCATCCAATGAACCTCATAAACGAAGGGGAACATCCTATTGTGATAATTTTTACTGTGGTTAGAAGTAGGAACATCTTTCATTGCATATCGCTCTGATCTGTCTGATTGGCGAGGGGGGATGAGGACGCAATCTGCATGCGGATGACGTCCACGCTCGTATTTGCCGCGATGATTGGTTCCCGGCGGGGGGTGGGCGTGTCCCGATTAGAGTGTCATCTTCCAGCGCGAAAGGTAAAAATGTTCGAGAGTTATAAACACTTCAGCGGCCGCTGTCACTGTTCTACGATAATCAATCACTCCCCAAAAATGACCCCCGAAAATATAATCCATACAATAAAAAATAATAATAATAACCATGATACGCCAGAGGGAAGAAACAAATAAATAAAAGATACAAGGTAGAGGGGAAAAAAAGATTTACGAGGCAGAGAGTATTTCCAAGGTTAATTATTGGCTGTCATCGTTTCTTGTTTTAAGCCAAAGGGACTTGGCATTTTTTCCTTTTCCTGTGGTTACTAAAGATCAGGGGAGTAAAAGATGTATCACTGCGCATGCCTAAAAAGCATCAATTTTGTGTCAAATTTCGATATGCAGTTTGATTATCGAATCTAATTGGATCCACGTTAGATTTCAAAAATTATGCAGTATTATACTTTAATCAGGTTATATACTCGGTTAATAGAAATTTAAAATAAACGAAATACGAGGGCTGCTTTTAAAGTAAGGTCCGTTTGTTTTTTAAGAAAATTACAACAATATTTTGTTTCAAAAAAACCTTTATTTTAGGATTGTAAATAGTTTTGCCTATTTTTCTACATAGTTGCCGAGTTTATTAATGCACTTGTCATACCTTAGAACTAAGTTTTGAAAATCCTCTTCAAAGAAGTCTGCCTGGACAGCCAAGATCTGGTCGGACAGCCATGAAATCACGGCCGCCTTCACTTCTTCGTTGTCACTGAAGCACTTCCTACCAAGACTGTGTTTGAGGTACCGGAAAAGGTGGAAATCGTTAGAGGAGCAGGGTCGGGGCTGTATGGTGCATGGTCCAAAACCTCCCAGCCAAAAGATTCGATTATGTCCCGAACCGTTCGAGAAGTGTGAAGCCTTGCGTTATCGTGGAGGAGCGAAACACCTTTTGATAGCATGCCGCGCCGTTAAGAAGTGAAAGCGGCCATGAACTCTTGGCTGTCCGACCTGGCTGCAGACTTCTTTGAAGAGGATTTTCAAAACTTAGTTCTAAGGTATGACAAGTGCATTAATAAACTCGGCAACTATGTAGAAAAATAAGCAAAAGTATGTACAATCCTAAAATAAAGGTTTTTAAAACAAAATATTGTTGTTATTTTTTAAAAAATAAACGGATCTTTTACTTTAAAAACGGCCCTCGTAGTAAAGAAGAAATCAACTGGCTTTTAGAAATATCAACACATTCGCGTCCAATCTAACACATATACAATAATTCGATCCACTAAAAACAATAAGGCTTTGAAATTCAATAATAATGATAAACCCGCAATCAGATTATAAGATCGGAAACTGAACTGACACACACACCACTTGACGACTTTAAAGCACACTATATTTCGCAGACTCAAAAAGGCCATGATATTTTTTAAAAAAAAGCTTTGAACGAATAAAACTTTAAAAAGAAATTTTGCATCTTTACAATAAACTTTGAAAATCAAGCTCACTATAGAGGAGAAAGAGACACGAATTGAAATATAGGAAAAACTGTGTGAAAAGCGATTAGCTAATGAAATGACCAATGTTTTGTTATTTGTTAGGTGTTATTGCTTTATTTTCAAAACATGCTAATTTTCACGAAATAATTGATTTTTCAGTCTAAGTTAGAATAATATGTCACAAAAATTTTACAATATTTGAATTATTTGTTTTTCTTACTACAGAAGATTCTTTCGTAGGTGTCGTTATTTTGTAATGGACAAATTTTTAAAAAAAATTTCCTTGAATTGTGTACTTTTCCAAAAAGAGTTATCATATATAGTGGTCGCGTTCACTTCAAAATTCAAAAAAATATATATGTATATTCATTTGGTTTCTGAGAATACTGAATAAATTGCACCTTTCGAATTTCCAAGTTAAAGAACAAAGTTCAGCAAACATTTTATGAAGAAATTTGAATTTATTTCTTAAACGCTACAGAAGCAACATACGCGAAATGTGCTAGAATTGGCTCTAGATATACAAATTTTATTTCAAATTTATAAAACTGTATAGCTATTTTTGGAAATGTAGAAGAATGAGCTTATTTTCTTATAAGAATGACCCTATTTTTTAGAATGAAGAATAATTTAATAGACATTAAAAAGGCTTTTTGTAATTTTATAAAATGCAGCTATTAGTTTAAATGCATAATTTATATAAATCACACACAATTTCTTTTTGTTATATGGATAGAAATGAAATGCGACTATCATTTGATCAAAAATTCAAAATATTTTTTAACTAATGCATATTCAGTTTTCTTAAACAGAAGCTTAAATAACCTTAACTAATTTTAAGTATTAATTATGCTTTTTCAGATGAACTTTACAAAATCAATTAAGAAGTGTCTTTATGTTGTTCAGAATGTATTTGTATGTATAGTAAGTTACCTCTTTCTCATAAGGGATTTAGATTTTCTATCCATTATTTTCAATAGGTTTTTGATCAGCTGGCCACAAAACATATTCAGCCCCACTTTTATATAAATTATTTTGTATATAAGCTGTCCTAAGTCAGCAATGTTTATAATACTGTAGCATCCATACTTTTATATTTTTTTTTTATATTTCTCTATTATTTTAATTTTTCATATATCCTTTTAAAATCTATTGTGTGGTTATCGTGAAATTTCAATTTTTTTCAGTTTTGATCATGTTTATTCATCTCTCTCTTGTAGAAAAATTTTGACTGTATTTTTTTATACACATCGGCTGTTTTTTTTCTATTAACTTTGTTATCGATATATGTAAGTTATAACTTCAAATTCTGTTTCTTCCCCTGTAAATAGTATTTAACTGCAAAATGTATAAAATTTAAATGTATAAAATTTTTTTCAAATGTATGTAAACACATACTAAAAATTAAAGACAAATTAATGAAATCTCTGAAATTATTTAATGTATTCATGGCTGCTTGAAATCGGCCCTCGGCTTTTAAATCGTTTGCTGTTGCTCTTTGGCACGACAGAGTGGCCTACTATGATAAATGCTTTCTTATAATTTATCATAGACATTAAAATATTTCTTTAGATCGCAGTTCCTTTATATATTTTGAATTTTTATTTTAAACTTAATATTTTAAATATTTGTACTCATTTTTTAAGAATTATATCTATGCATATAGAAAATATGATTTACTTCTAGTGTGTAATGTAAATTTTCCATAAATTAAATTGGATTTTGGAAAAAGAATATTGTGAAATAATGAAGTGGAATTTGTATGAATAAAATTACTAATATGCCAAAAAAGAATATGCAGTGATTTTTCCCCCGATAAGGTCTAAAAGAAATATTTGGACATGCGCAGTGATTCAGTTTTTCCTGTCCCGATTTCCCCCCACGAGCTTTATTTTATTGTAATTTGCTTTATTCTCTTTCATAGAAAAAGAAAGAAAAAAAAATGATCTGCATTACATCCCCTACTGATAAGAGTCCAGTCGTTAAATACGCTATTAAGCGGGAGAAAATTTGAACTCTTGACATTTAACCACAGATAGTTACGAAGAAATTGGCTTCGGTTTCAATCTTAGCAGCTCCCCCCCCCCTTCGTAATTAGGCATGCATCAGATAATTGCGTAAATCTTAACATGGTATTTATATAAACGCATGCAAATTGAGTTTGCAATTTTTCTTCTCGTAGGCAGTGATGTGAATTGACATGGAAATAATGTTGAAGCGTTTAACAGGTTTTCTTTAAAGAAAGAATCGTGTAATCTAGTTGTAAACTACACAAATCACCACTGAGTTTTGTACATTTACTACATTCGAAGATGTGTATATTACAAGATGATGTGAAGGATACATCTTGTACAGTTTAAATTCTAATCCATCTCTTTTACTGGTTATTCAAACACGATTAACGAATTATAGATTTGCAATTGTTTTAGAATTGTTTTATTGATATTCTTACAGCGGAGCTACGATGTCTTCTATTAAATTTGAAAATTTTATGAGAAAATAGGTGCATATTACATATTATTTTTATATACACTGACGGAGGAAAAAATCCCAACACCAAGAAAAAAATATTGTAGAGTAATGAAATTTGACAATACAATTGTCTAGTTAACATGTTTAATTGATTAAATTTTCATGATCACAGGTTAATTTAAGCTAAAGAAAATGTATTTCAAATGCGAAAGATTGTTACATTAACAGCCGGTGAATGTATGCTTACAAGCGTGCATTCATCGTGTCATAGAGATGCCGAATGTCACTTTGTGGTATGAAGTTCCATGCTTGTTGTACTTGTTGTGCCAACACTGGAACAGTCAGGGCTGGCTGTGGATGATGCTGGAGTTGTCATCCAAAGATGTCCCATACGTGTTGAATTGGAGACAGATCCGGTGATCTCGCCGGCCAAGGTAACATGTCAACACTCTGTAGAGCCCGTTGCGTTACAACAGTGGTGAGTGGGTGAGAGTTATCCTGTTGGAAAACTTCCCCTTGAATGTTGTTGACGAATTGCAGTACTATAGGTTGAATAACAGAATGACGTACAAGTTTGCAGTCAGTGCGCTTGGAATAACTACGAGAGTGCTTTTGTTATCATAGGAAATTGCTCCTCAGACCGTGACTCCATGTGTAGGTCCAGTGAGTCTAGGCCACAGATAGTTTGGTCTCTTTTCGACCAACACACGGTCATCACTGACAGCAAGGTAGATCCTGATTTCATCAGAAAACGCAACTCTACTTCTTTCTCCAATGAGCTCTGGCTTGACACCACTGGCGTCGCAAATGGCAATGGCTTGGATTCAGTAGAATACACGCAACAGGGTGCCTGGCTCTGAGCTGTCCTTGAAGTAGCCGATTTCTAATAGTCCGTCGCGTGTCACTGTGGTACCAACAGCAACTCCCTCTCAGCAGTACCACGGGGCCACCCGGAAGCAGGTCTTCTTGATACAGTATCATCCCTTGACCACTGTTCCCATCAATCATGCACAGAAGATACATTCCGGACAAGTCTTTCTGAAATATCGCGAAAAGAAAATTTACCGTCTCGTATAAAAAAAAATAATGATTTAATCTATACAATTACAATTACTTCATCATAATTATAATAAAATTATTTGGATACTTAAACTCTAAGAGGTACTTATTGAAATCATAATTATTGATTTTTTTCGAATTATTTGAAACTAGGAATCTGTTACGCTCTAAGTAATTTATAATAATATTTCTGAAAATTGATAAATGTGTATTATTTTCCCAATAAGATATTTTAATAATATTGAGGTTAAAATCGTCATCGTTATTCAATTCAAAAAGTTCTTTCTTTAATTACCAAAAAAAAAAAGCATCAATATTTTTTCAATCAATATTTATAATTATGTACGAAATTATGAGATAATGAATCTTCTTCATTTCTTATACAGTAATTAAACATTTTAAGAATAAATTTAAATAGTAAAAGAATATTAAAACTAATATACATTTAACATAAAGGGACACAAATAATCAAATTAATTGAACAAAAAAGTTAACTCATTTTGCTTGCATTTCAAAAGCATATAAATAACATCTATTGTTTCTATCAAATTCAAAAACGATAATCTATCCATTTTAAGTATACAAAGAAAAAATTGTTCTCTCCGAGAAAATTATTAACAATAGAAGAATGATTTAATTTAGAATTCGTGCTGTTCTGTTTAGAATTTCTCAACGCATTGTTAATACTACATTTGAAACACGAATAATTTTAAAAAATTTAGATATAATGTACATATTTCGACAGTAAAATTTATCGAAAAAGAAAAAAATTCTGTATAGAGAAATAGAAAAGAGAAATTTTAAATTTCTCACTTCCCTTTATCATAATTATATCTAATTTGAATTTAAAAAAATGAAACATCGTCCGGTAAGAAATCACCTGAGAGAATATTTTGCAATTTTTCTTATATACTGTTTCTAGAAGTAATTTGTCTTCACAAATATGGCTTTTAAGTGCGTCCATAACTCCAACGCGATCGTCGACATTTCAACTGAAGGGGGGAAAAGTTTCTGTATCAGATGAGAGCTGGAAGAAAACAATTTATGCGGTCGTCTCTTCTTATCTTTACGATTCCAAGCTGCCTTAGACATAAAGAACGAGTTGCGATAAATGACAGATAAGAATTTCATCTTTTGACTTCTGTGAAAGGAAATGAAAATGTACGTAGGAAGCACAAATCCTGGACCAGTAAGTTTCAGTAAAGATGGAAAAGGCCACTGAATTTCTTTACATTTTTTTGCTATAAATCTTGTTTAACTTATGCATAGAAAAGAATATCAAAAACTATGAGAATTCCATTCTGTTTTTATCAATGTCGCTATCAAGCTTGGTTATATTTAAACTATAGAAAAAAGTTCTTCAAGTATGTATTTTGAAATATTTTTTAAAGTAATAAGATCAACTTTTTTTTTTTTTTTACAACAGGAGTTTTTCATACATTTCTGATACGATGGTACGGCAATTTGAATACACTATTTATTTAGAGCGTGTGCTGTAGTGATTTTCAAACTTTCAACACTTGCAACCCAATTTTCAGTAATAATTTTCACATCGCGCCCTCCTTCATGCAATAACGATGTATTGAATGCAATAACAATGTACTTTGACGTTAAAGCTGCAATGCGCGCGATTTCAATCATAAACCGTACAAATTATCAAGATAAGTATTAAATTTTGCACATAATTTTGTATATGACAAGCCCATGGGAGTCACAAGTAATTATTAAACTTGTTGTGAACTTAGTATTGAGAGATTAGTAATCAAATACATTGTGAAGTACTGATTATTTATAAGCATATTATATCAGTGTAAATGTGTATTTTATTTTTTTATACTAAATCAGATTGTATTTTTTTGTATTGTTTCCTTTCAGTAAATATGTAACTTATTTCGATTTTTCGATATGCTCATGCCCACCTCGTAGGGTTATCACGCCCCCACAGTTTTAGAAAGGCTAGTGTGCTGTGTTCCATGACTTGTACGTCAGAGTAATTGCTTAGGTTTTCGTTACGTTGATATCATTATTAATTATATACCCTTTTGTCGAAAATTTGGCTTAGACTGTTGTCAAAAATAACAAAAGAAAAGGAAAAACCAAGTAAATATTTAAGAAATCTTTTTTTTCCACACCAAAAAAATATACAAGAATCGTTTTATGTAAAAATGTAAGTAGATTAAATTTTTGATATTTGATCACGATTCAGAATTACAAGGTAAGAAATCAATAGCTCGTTAACAACTCTAATGCGACTATTATCAAGCTAAACTTTCAAATCTTAAGGTATCAAATATCGTGTTCACAGGATCAAATAAATAAAAAAGGGAATATTAATTATTATTCTTATTCAAGGAAAGAAATTTATTTTTTCATTGCATCACGCAAATAAAACATTAGGCTTCCGAAGGAAAAAAAAACATAGATAAGGAAACGCTTAGTTAGAGAATAAAATGCACCCAAAAGTTATTAAAGAAGAGTATTTTAGTACCATATAAAAATGGAAGTGTGTTTTAATAATAACCTAAAAATGTTCACCCCAAAAGAGAACATTAGTCTAATTTTATTATGGACATTTACGGTAAAGGGAAAAAAATCGTAAAGAAGAAAGAAAAAACATCCGATGTATTAAGAAAGAATTATCAGAATAGGAAGAACATGCGTATGTATGAAGTACATTACACACAAAAAAAGTTAAAATATCAATGGACTTGAATTATATTTTCAGAAGCTACAGTTACGAGTACTCTGACTACTTTTAAACCACGTGCAAGTTGTTATCATGATTGGAATTAATTCGTTAAGTTCAATGTGCTTTTTTAAGCAATTGTTTGACAAATTCTTTCCAACTGGTAAGTTAGTTCTTGAAAGTATTCGATTCGTGGAAGCTTTAAAATGTTAGCTCAACAGGCCTCAAGCATTGCTTATTACGAAGAGATCTTAATAACTAATTATGAAAATCTTTAACAGTCAAGAAAGTAATAATCAAATGTTGTCCCTGTTTGCAAATGAATATTGTTTTGTTGAAAGGCAAGCCTAGAGTATTCGGCAAGAAAAACAGAACAGGGCACAGGATATCGTTGCTATTCCATCGGGGTGTAAAAGTATCCTCGTTGGCTAAGAAATGAGCCCGAGTGTCGAATGAAATTGCATTTGAGACCATAACTCTGGTTGTCAGGCTCTGATTCATGTTATTATTGTCTTTAATCATGCACGTCTCCAAACATATCTTATCTAATTGTCAAACTGAAAATGATTCTAATCCATTGAGTCTCATCTCTGAAAATAATTCCCCTCTTGCCAGAGAGATTCCAGTTCAAATGAGCCTGGTATCATAACAAACACTTGTCTGACACTCGAGAGGTACTTTGTATAATAAACAATGTGACATTAAGCTCTGAGGGCCTTATTCATGTTCCTTGTACTGTTGACATCTCAATGACGCAATGGATCATGGGTAATTAAGAAGTAGGTGCTGTAAAATATACTTTGTCCTCACATTATATGGCCTCTCTAGGTCAGGCTTTGTTTTATCATTGCTGTTATTCAGTCATTCCTCCAGATCAGTAGTTCTCAAACTTAATAAATATATGAACCTGTTTTTACACCAAAAACTTGGCCATGAATCCACGAGTAAAATAACTCCATTTCAACGCATAATAGAAGGATAGTGATAGAGAGATAGGTGAACCAATGAGATAGTATCTTCGTGCATATGGAAAAAAAATTGTTTTCTGTTCAAAATTAAGAAAAATTTATTGCATTCCCTAAACATATAGAAATCGATGTACAAAACAAAACTAAACCACTGATTAGGTGAACAACTCTTTTATACTGTAATATTTTAAACAAGTTATTGCATGTAGCGACGAAATTCCGTTTCTATTTAAACCTACACATGGATGGATGCATACGTGGTCTGCTTCCCTCGTGCTACGCTCGTCGTTACTTATACTTTAAGTACCTATCAAAAAAATTTTATTTCAATTTTTTTTAAATTTTTACTCTTATTTTTAACTCGTAAAAATCATGATCAGTTTATTTTAACTGTCATAATATTGGAAAGGTGTCACAAATTTTTTACTTCGTATTAAACCTTTCGCGGGCCTCCTAAAATTGTTTACCAGTCCCCAGGTTAATTTTAATTTTCCACAGACCGCCTCAGTAGACAGAAGGACCCCCCGGCAACCACTTTGGAAACTTATGCTCCAACATCGTCAAATATCAACATTACTACCTAATGAATTACATTTTGGCTTAACAATCCTGTATTTTTCAGCACAATTACACATTCCTCGAATTGTAACATCTGATCAATTATAATGTACATAAAACCATTGGTACATTCAGAACGAATGGATGGAACCAAATTCAACTGAAAGTATTAAATTTTTAATTTTTTGTACACCTTCTGGATGCTAAATTGCGTGCTTTGGAACTCCAAATACTCTCTTTCACTTATTACCAAATTTCAGTTACGCACATATTTGATTGAAAAATATTCCCATAAGAAATACTATTGCAATCAAATTAACATTTCTTTATGTGCATTATGTCTAAGAAAAGTAATATAAGAGGACTGTTTTTAAAGTAAGGCCCGTTAGTTTTTTAAAAAACAACAACAATATTTTGTTTTAAAAAAACCCTTTACTTTAGGATTGTACATACTTTTGCCTATTTTTGTACATAGTTGCCGAGTTTATTAATGCACTTGCCATATCTTAGTACTAAGTTTTGACAAGTGCATGAATAAACTCGGAAACTATGTAGGAAAATAGATATAAGTATGTACAATCCTAAGATAAAGGTTTTTTGAAACAAAATACTGTTGTTATTATGAATCATTAAATAACATTATTAAATACTCATATCCTAAGTAAGCAACCAATATTCTTCATAATAAATGGTTAAAAATTATCTGTCTATTTCAAATACTATTTTACTAATTAATAACTTACAAAAACAAAGAAGTACACAAAATTTTATTAAATATTATCAAAAATGAAATTTTAGCCATAATTCGATTATTTTATTTGTAGCCTACAAAAAGCATCTAACACTTACATTCCAAAAGTCCATTAAAATTTGCATTTGATAAATGACTGTAACATGAGGCCCAGTTGTAAGCATATAAATACAATGTTTTCACTGTGCGAGCAAAGGTAAAAGACAATTTCTGACGCAGCAGGAGTTTCGAAAGGCAAATATTAAGCCAAGGAATAATACATTCTTTCTCTTGCCTCACACACACCTGCTCTCGTTTAAGAAATTCTTTCTCTCTTTAGCGTTAAATGCGAGAACCCTAACCTGATGACATCTATCTTCGGCTCGCTAATTGTCGGGGCTGCCCCTCCAATAGCGCCCTGGGGCTGAGGGAATGAGAGGGGTGGAGGATGAAAAAAGAGGTGTCGCACATCACCTGCCCTCTCCTCCGACGACACTTCCGACTCGGCATCTTTCGCACGCTGTAATTAAGCCCGACTTACGAACGCGAATTATGCACCATTAAAGCAAACATCAGATCTCCACAGCTGATTAGGAACACGGGGAGCATCCGCAAATTGAGATCCGTTCCATATCTTTCACATACTACTTGAGACAAGAAGTAGATCTTACATGATATTTTATTTGCGTTAGAATGAATATAGATCAGTTTTATGGTTTATATCAGATAATGCTTTTTCATGGAAAGCAATATGCCCTTATTAATATCATGTTCTGATTCCAGTAATGCACAGAGAAAAATATATTCAAGCAATACGTTTCATGTTTCTGTCTTTCTCAGATTCAAATTAACTATAAGCAGCAGGTATTATTCGACAATTTATTTGTATTGGGATAGCCCTTCTTTGATGATATTGAATAGGTCTGAAGTTGGGAACGTCTTCAACGTATTTGGATTTCGGTAACGAATTAAGAACACAATATGTGAGATTAATCACAAACTGAGATTTTAACTCCGTTTTTGAATTAGATCTGAATTTGAGTTTAAATTTAAAATGAATCCATGTTTATTTATTTTAGATTATTTTTGATCTTATGTCATGGGGCTCAACTAAAAACCCTTTTTCAGACATAAAAAAATCTCATTTATTAATATTATAACCTCGCGTAATAGTATTGAGAGCAATAATAACGTACGACTGATTTTTATTTGAGCCATTTAATTCTTTGTGTGTGTATACAATATATTAAATATTTTTTTTAATACCAAATTGTTTTTTCACCTTAAAATATCCTGTAAGAATAAAGTGTTTATTGAAATTTTTTTTAAGTACTAAAAAAGTGGAAAAAAAGGTAGAAATATAATAATAATATTCAAATATTTTTTTCTATCTGAAAATGAAGCTTGGATACAGTAAAATGAATTTCAACATAAGACGAAACCTTGTTTTAAAAAATGTGTCAGTTACATTGATGTAATTGGTGAACAAAAATTTAGCAAACAATGTAAATTTTCAGTTTTCGAAAGTACATTGGAATTTGAGTGGCTTAAAATTGCTACGAATGATGATGGTAGAATGTAACCATCGCATGTTATAGCTGATCACAATTTACACACGTCATCTAAAAAAGTGTTAATAATAATACATGCTCGCTACGAGCAAACATCATTAACGAGTAACGGACGCAATATATATATATATATATGGTTAGTTTACTTCTTGATCTTAATCCTAATGAAAAATTAGAAGTCTTACTTCCAATTGGACTCAGAACTATAAACATCTCAAATGAAGAAAATGACCATTGCCAGCAGTGGTGTAACGGAAAATATTAGGGCTTCCCTGTGAGAGAATATACTTTGAAAATTCTACGTTTCCGAACGAACGAAAAGATGCATTTTTATGTAGAGCTTATTAATCCTCTCGCTGCACAACCCGCGATTTCCACGGGCAACGTAGATGTAACATTTGCGCAACCCTCGATTTCCGCGGGTATGTATTTTTTCCGACTATTTAACTGCGCAACCCGTGCTGTTCCTGTTTATGTTTTCATTTATGTGTTTATGTTCATATTTTTATGATCTAATTCTATATTTTAAAATATAAAAACTGTTTTACAAATTTTTTTGAACATTTAACTTTAAAGTGTATATTTAATAAGTAGATTTCAAATACGTAATGAAACCATTTTTGAACCTACTTTGATAAAATAACTACGTAGCGAGAGGTTTAAGCGATCATAATTCTGATAAAGTTAACCTGAAAGAATGTGTGAAACATCTGGAATTATTCAAAATTCTTTACTAAAATGTTCTGTGAAAAAGGTCTCCACATTACTTAAAACTCAATTGTGGTTTTACATTTTGTTTGTAAATGGCTTCTTTGTCTTACAAATTAAAAAAAGAAGAAGATTCCCACTTTTAATTTAGTCTAACAAAGAACAATGAATATAGGAAAAGAGCTTTTAAATAATGTGCACTGATTTATATCATTAATTTTCGTATTAATATGCCTAAACTACTTTAATTACTAAAAATCAATATCTAAAATATTATGCAAATATTGCATCTATATTTAATTTGGGAAATGATCGTATATTACTGTGTCAATTTTACAAAATAAACGATTGTCGAATGGTAAATATTTCTTTAGAATTTTTAAGACAGAAAAAAATTCGAAGAATTTGTATTACCCAAATTGATACCTCATTAATGTTATACTCTGAAGCAGCACGAAGGCCTCGTATTTTTGAATTGCAGAGTAGTGGAAGACACCTGAGTTAGCATCTCACTCTCCAAACTTTTACTCCATGCCAACGTGAGGAATTTAAGTCTCGACAGATTTAATGTTCATTATCCCCTTAACACCGCGAGTCTTCAGTGGCACCAGGACTCGAACTCACGATACAAAAAACGTCAGCTATGAGCGTGTGATTGTCATTTGGATCCTCAGTATACACTAGTCTTACCCACAATGCATGTAGATATCATATAATACTTAGATCATATACGTTCAAATGAAAATGAGTGAAGATATGCAGGCATTTAGTTTTATTTAAATTAGAATTACTGAAAAAGCAATTCATTTAATGTGCTGCAAAGTGTATATATAAATTAGTTATTTACAAGTAATTGCAAAATTTCAAAATAATGAATAATATGTTCGTTAAAGATCAAGCAAAATACATAATGGAAAGTATTTATTCAAAACTCAATAAAAAAGATTTTTTTCCCCCTAAATACAGGGTGCGGCGAAAAAACCCGGACAAACAATTTTTTAAACAACTTTATAAAAAATTAAGAAATTAACAAAATATAACAAATAATAATAAGAGTACACTCGTACTAATAAATAAATTTAATTGGTTTCAAAGTGACCGCCGTTTGCAGCAATGCAGAGGCGCAAACGCTTGCAGAAATTTTCAACAATGAGCCTCAAATCTTTTACCTTTAATCTATCCCATTCCCACAGAAACAATTGCTTTAGAGAGCCTAAAGTTTTGTGTGGTTTAGTGCAGTCTCTGGACTCAAAAATGGACCATACACTGTAATCCATGAGATTGAGATCCGGCGAGTAGGGTAGCTATTCTTCACATGATATCATGTCTGGAGAATTTGCCTTGCACCACTCTTATGTCTTTTTGGCCTTGTGAGCTGGTGCAGAGTCTTGTTGAAACGTCCACTTTGCATTTCCGAAATGCTTTTGGGCCCACGTAAGTACAACAGCTTCAAGAATGTCCTTCTGGTACACTTTTTGATTGATTTTAACGCCCTCTTCCACAAAAATCAAAGGAGTTTTACCACTTGCGCAAATTCCGCCCCAGACCATGACCGACTTTGGATATTGGCGATATTCAACAATTGCCAAGACCAGATTCAATCGTTTGGGAGTTATGAACTTGTTGAACCGCGAAGAGCTTCTCCTCAGTGAAAAGGAATCTCTCCTATCGCTGACTTGCGGCCCGTCTCAAAAGTTTTCGGCATCTTTGGAGCCGTACGAGTTGGTTTCTTTCATTGAGGAACTGAAATTTTCGTAACTTGTAAGGCTTCATTCCAAGCTCCGTTTTTGCAATTCGTCTCACCGATCTGACACATATTCTCATGTCACGAGCGATTTTCTCATGGAAACCATCGGATTCCTCTGGACTCGCTTTTCGATGGCCTTACGATTCATTGAAGTATTTATAGTGCTTTTTCGCCCACTTCCTGGACGTCGACCAATATTGCCAAGCTCTTTGAAACGGCAAATTGCATCAAACACTGTTTGCCGAGGTACAATAAGCAAATGAACGCTTTTACACTTTCATTTCCTTTGCTGAAACAACTCTAAAATAGCAGACTTTTTGCTCGACATTATCAAAAACACATAAATTAAAGTACAAACTAAGAAATGCATTAAAAAATATTTTATTATTAAAGTGGTGGATAAAAGAAACATGAAAATACCAATTACAAGGAAATTTGTTAATTATTCTAGGAGGCCAGAAATTTGTTCAAGTTTTCTTTGCCGCACCCTGTATGCCATTTTATATCCTAATTGTACGTATATATATATATATATATATATATATATATATATATATATTTGTTAAGATATTTTTACAATACAAGTAACTATCGTATTTTATGCAGGTGTTTCAGTAACAATAAGTCTATATGTATTAGATAAGAGATTTAATTGAAGTTTTTTCAAATAGTTGGAATAGGAAAATTTATTTTATGTAATGTCTGTGTGTGTTTTGTATGTATATTATTATAAACTAATATTTCTTTTACCTTTCATTTTTTTTATCTCTTTTTGAAAACATTCGAGATATTTGTTGAGAATATTCTCCATTATTTTAAGCAACAGTAAAATATGTGTTATAATTAATTCTCAATAACATCATACGCATTTATATTTCCAGCATACATGAATTTATAAAGATTTGATTGAAAGTACATTTGCCTATAGATTAGAGGAGGTAATTTTTTAATGAAAAAAAATAGTGAGAATATGTTTAACGTAGCAATACTGTGTCACTGCGAACAGTTAATTTTTATTAAAAAAAATATCAAAGCACACTGAATTGGAGAACTTGAAGCAGTAGCATACACAAATTACTTTCCTAGGAGGGTTTACATTAAAAATACCCATGAAAGCGCTGAGGAAGCAGTTTTTATGTTAAAAATTAAAAGTTTGTTGGTCTATAGCAGGGATGGCCAACCTTTTTGGGAAGAGTGCCACTATCGGATTTTAAAAAATTATCCGTGCCACTTCTAACTTTTTCAACAAAACAAAACAATATGAAAATGTGAACAAATGTTACTTATGGAATTTTTATGCAAATAAAACATTTTTATGCAAGTTTAAGTTGTGGAAATTCAAAAATAATACAATAAATAAGACAAAATGCAAACTTAAGTTTATTTTTGATAATTTTTTTACAGGTTCACAAACTAATTAATTTAGCTATAAAAAAAGAGTACTTGAGACACATCTAATTCTAATAATTATTAAACAGTCAGAACTTTCTTAAAGTTAAGCAGTTGAATTTGTAGTCTTTTTTTTATATGAAGTCATCTATATTAAGATTAGTGTTCGAAGATGCTAACAAAATTATGTTGTCTTATAGGTGTATATCAGTAAATTTTGGGGAAGCTAGATTTTGTGATTTTTATTATTTTCATAACAGAAAACATTTGTTCGTTCATTCAAATCTATAGCAATATCTGACAACCAAATTGAGTAAATTTGGAAGTTGCTTGCTCGCGTACAACTTTTCAGAATTCAATATAATTCAGATTCCTTGCAGTTCAAATAAGCTTCTAAAATTGCTTTTCGGTGTAGTAGCTGTAGGTCAATATTTCTGATTTGGATTTCAGGCTAGTAACAATGAATGTCTTGCCGAGAAATTATTTTAAAAAATACATGAAAAAAATCAGCATTTTTTTCCCTCCTTACCTTCATCTTGAAAATCATCAAGCGTAGTACTGAATGAATCTTGCAAAATGGATATTCAACTTTTAAAACTATCGTAACTCGGGACATTATTAACTTGTAGATAGTTCGAAATTCCCACTTTAAAATTGAAGAATATAGTTTTGAAGTTGCTGACAGCTTCACTTATTTAGGTTCGGAAATTAACAATAGAAACGATTGCACTACTGAAATCCAAAAGAGAATACTATGGCTAATAGATGTCTTAATGGAATACGAAATATATGAAATCAAATTTAATCAAAAAAAAAAAAGGTTATATTGTATAAAAGTCTTTTAAGGTAAATATTAACTTATGCATGTGAAACTTGGCCCATGTCTCGAACGGATGAGAACATGATAAGTATCTATGAAAGGAAGAATTTAAGATTTATTATTGTAAATTCAGGAAAATGGAACATGGCGAAGGGATCAAATTTAGAGCTCTATCTATCACATTAACAATTTGACATTGTTAACTTCATCAAAATACAACAAATTCAATGTGAAGGTCACGTTGTCAGAATGAACGAAGACCGCACCATTAAAAAAAGTCTTGAATGCTCAACCAATTAGCACACGAAGAAACAGCTGGCCAGATCTTGGTTTGATGATGACTAGAAAAAGATCTAGTTTTGAGAACTAGGAATTGGAGAACACTAGCAGGAAGAGGGCTGGCCTGGAAAAGGCTTCTTGAGAA
>BMAO01009137.1:0-32629 GCA_019973975.1 Trichonephila clavata | reverse complement strand
AAACAAACAAATAACAACATTTATTTCAACTTCAAGTTCCTTAACAGTGAATGAGAAGAAAAAAAGGAAAAGAAAAGAAAAAGAAGAAACGGAATAGCAAAAGAGGAAACAAATTGTTTCGCGAGCCTTACGTTTCAACACAGGAGTTTCTATTTTCATTTATACTTCTAATAAGCTCTCAACCGAATTGAAATGAATAAAAACAGCAAACACATTTGAATACTAATTAAACAGCGTGAAAAAAGTCTCGTCCAATTACAAAAATTTAACTGGCGTGCTCCTTCTTAATAGTGCAAAACGAACGAAGAAGGGGAAAAAATTAAGAAACGCAAGTAAACATCTCTTCTGGTTGCATTAACGGTTTCTTCCATTTCCCCCGCCGCCATTTTCCTTCTTGATGGAGTTGAGTTGAGGGGTATTGAGTGAACTTGTGAGTCTTCCAGAAATTAGATAATGTTCCCTGACGTGCGGAGATGTAACGCAATATCACATTCTTCATTGCAAAAGGTTTTCGTGACTGCATATTGCACACGCGTTCTAAGTCTTAAAAAGCAAAGAGTGTCTGTGGTATAAAGAAAACGAACAAAAAAAAAGGGGGGGGGGAGGTGCTCGCAAAAAAATATAGGTGGAATAGCGCCCTCTTGCTTTCGTGGGAGTGATTAATTTTCAGTATATCTCGTATTGCGTGTTGGAATTCCGGTTTGAGAAAGAACGGAGACTGGTAAAAAACAATGGATCTTGTATATCCACCATGTTAGAAGCGAAAGTGAAGTACTAGTCTTAAAAGGTTTATGAAGTAAAAATTTTATTTCGTGAATTTTATTTCTTGATCGGTAAAAATTCTAACCTTGTAATACTACTTTTCTAAGGTAGATATATAACTGCATACTGAGAAGAAGAAACGACGGAAGTATAGAACTCTCTAGACTATGTAAAAGGGAAGGTAGTAACAAATAAAACATGAAAATAAAAGAAGAAAATATCTACTTGTATACAAGTGGGAACCGAAATTTTTTTTTCAGAATTTTAAAACAATTTTTTTATGCGTAAAAGATGTTTCTTGGTATATAGATGTAGGGAAGGATAAAATAAAAATTAATTTTTAACACTCTTTTATAAACCTCACTTGCATATAACGGAATCTTTGAACTCAATATTTTTACCCACTTTAAAAGGTCAGATTAATTTGAAATTTTGCTCACTTGTTAAGGACCGATGACAATACAATAATTCAATAATTTTATTCCATTGTTCTCATCAGGTTTAACGATTTCCGTTTTCAGATCCCCTCCCACATCTGGCGACTAATTTCAGACCGCATTGCCAAATTTAGCGACTAATTCTAGATTTGGCGACCAAAAGATTAAGTTCCAACTTAGTTCAATTAACTATAAAAGCGTGTTTTTTAGTTATATTATATTAAGTATTGTCACAAAAGAAACGAAGGTTAGGTACGGTCAAAAGTCAAAGTTTTTAAGCCTCCTTACGGTCAAAAGTTTTACAAAAGAACAAGTAATATATAAGAAAAATTAAAGTCAATTCCTACTTATGTCAAAAAGAAATTTTTTTTATATTAGATCCTTTTTATTAAGTAATTGCAATTAACATAAATATGTTTATACATGTTACAGAATCACAATATTAAGTGGCAAAAAAGGTTTCATTATAATTTAAAATACTTAGTAGTAATAACAAATTTGAACCCTTATACCACTACAACCACCACATACCTTAAAAACCATGCAACTAATATTTTTTCTGATGAAAAAAAGATTATTTATGAAGAAGAAAAGAGCACAAAAAACACACGAAATGAAAGTAAGGCGCCCCGGGAATCAACCAAAGGATCAAAAACAATAGCTGCATGCATTGCAATAACTGTCCGGTGATCGGTCAGTGGTGTTCTCATTACCTGGACGGGAGTCTTATTTACTGAAAGGTAAGTTGTTTCTTTCAATGGGGAAATTTTTTCCCTGAAACAGTCGCTGAAGTGAGCTCCGGATGAGATTGGACGCGAACACTCCCAGTAATCCTATTAGCCGTCTCGTTCACTTAACACTGGGCCAAACATTTGTTCGCTTACTTCGTCGGACACACCGAACAAATTACTTCTCCGAGGGACTTTCTCCACATTGAGTTCTGCTGTATCAGGACCGGTACCCCACGGCGAAGTATCTTTTTATAGTAACATAAGAATTATAATCCCAAATGTCACGTCTAGCAAAGGTGATAATCATTACTTAAAACATTTTTATGATTACAAGGACTATGATTGCAAAATGTGTGCTGACTGAGAAATAACCAAAACATCTCTAAATTTGCACTTTCTATGTATGTATATACCGTTGGCCATTAAAATTGGAACAACATGATAAAAGAATAATGCAAACTTCAAATTCCCCTGAAAGGAAGAAATTGCTGGATCATGAAAATATTTAGCATTCGAACCAATCGAATGTTACAGAAGGGAGAAAAGACATCTAAACTTTGTATAAAAAATTGTTGTGTAGATGGTTTCTCATTCGGAAATCGCATTTGAAAGTGGGTTGTTTGAGAAGATCATACTATGCCTTGTATATGTGGAAGAAACTGCTACCAATAGCGGCAGGATCGTGATTTATCTTTCTGCGATATTGCGAATCCAACGATTCCCATGCGAATATTTAATTGATGGGTTCAGGAGGATCATACTGAATGCGCTATGCTCTGTCTCGTACATGTTGTCAAATCGACCTTGTAGGATCGTATATCCACATCAAGGACCTTGAGTCGGGGCTTGTTTTCAGCTCGACAAGTATCTGCATGGACAGCGCAACACGTCTGGAACAATATGGACTATCTGCACGGTGACCATTATTGCTACTTTCCTTCACATTGCAGCATAGAGACGCGCGACAACGGTGGTGCGCCCCCTACAACAAAACTGGTTACAAGAATGGCATCACGTCGACTTTTCAGACGAGTGCAACATCATTGCATGCTGCATCTTTGACGTATCCGTGTCTAAAGCATCCCTGTCGGTATCTCATTAGATCCTGCTTCTGGTGAGGTAGTATAGGCAGCACTGTCGTAGTTAATTCTGAGTGGGGCCCGCATCAAAACTTCTTAGGCAGGGATGTCTTAAGGCCCAGGGCCTCCAACTTAGTGTGGGCCTCGTCTCCTTTTCGACTGAGCTATAATTCGAATTATTTTAACAGTCAAATGTTATTTCTGATTGTATACTCCGAAAAACTGAGAATTTCGGACTATATGTGAGCAGGCAACAGAGGCAAGACTATATTATTATGTAATGACTACCGTCCATATATAGTCCTAGATCTACCATCATACACCAAAAATCCTGAAGTCAAAGAGTGACGGTTCGTCAAGCCAATTTGAACTATTGTAAGTCCAGTGGCGTAACGGAGAGCATTAGAAACCTACTGCGTCAGTCAGGTTTTGGGCCCCATACAGATTTTACAAAAGGTGTGTATTTTGCGTCAGTCAGGTTTTGGGCCGCCTAGAATCTGCCTCTCCCCCTGTAGTGCTGGGGTTGCGGAGATGTACGTTGCGCCACTGTGTAAGTCATATACATTTGTTTATTTCGGGTTACTGTTTGTACAAGTATTTTACAACGTGTACTATCTGCTTTTAAGGGTCATAGGAGGGGCCTACATTTGTGTAAGGGCCCAGGGCCTCAACAAGTCTTAAGACGTCCCTGTTCTTAGGGACTTTTTTTAAAAAAAGAAAGCCATGTTAGTGGTACTGTAGTTACACATGTTGGGGGCCCCTGTAGCTTGGGACACCCGTATAATTGATACGGCTGATACAGCGGTAGCTATGTCCCTGATGCGCAGCCATTGGATAAGTTATTCGAACATCTCTTGTTCGCATCACCAGTGATCTGAACAGTCAAAGTTTCATTTCTCTGATCCCAAGGTCTTATCTTCGAGGCCTCAGAGACGTTATCTTACAACAAGATATCGCAAGTTCGCTAGTTACCATTCGTACCCTGATATACCTCGACACAGGGTGTTTGACTGTTGTCCTGACCAGCACATTCTCCGAATCCCTTGCTCATTGAAAATATCTTGTCATGGGTTACTAAAAAACTGGGCCGCCACCACTCTTCAGCCTCTACGTTTGAAGAAGCGTGGCATAGACTTGAAACAGCATGAAATGACTTGCCGTATGTGTCATCTAAGTGTAGTTTGATTCAATGCCTAATCGGATCACAGCTGCTTTAGCTACCAAAGTGGAGTAGGTATACTAATTTCGGACTCTGTATACTCAAAAATTTCCC
This sequence comes from Trichonephila clavata, assembly GCA_019973975.1. Taxonomy (NCBI): domain Eukaryota; kingdom Metazoa; phylum Arthropoda; class Arachnida; order Araneae; family Nephilidae; genus Trichonephila; species Trichonephila clavata. The sequence goes on along the minus strand of BMAO01009137.1, from coordinate 28,347 downwards.
CTAAGTTTAATCATATTTTCCTCCTACCATGCTCTGTACATACATTAAATAAAGTTTTTGTTATTAGCCCTCCTCGGTGTTGCAATTTTAGTGGCCGGCAGAATATGTATATTTATATTGATTATTAAGTACTACACACATGCATTCATGTACACATATAATCAAATTATCCTTCTACACACAATATAATTCTGATAATTACAGAACAGACAACGCAAACAATTTCACAAAAGAAGTGATATTTGACATATAAAACTACGTAAGCAATAATTTAATAGTTCTATAAAAATTATCAAATACGTTTTATTGTGTTTTTAGTACAGAGCTAAGGCATTTTCCACCTTAAAAATATGAACATTTTAATGCATGAACTTATTAATAATTTAGAACAGGTAAAACTAAAAGATTTGTATTGATAATTAAATTATTTATCAATAAAAAAAAATGTCTTTCCAGTCATATTAAAACTTGCCGTCATTAAATTTAACTCTAAAAAATATTTTCTTTCCTATAGGTAATGCTTATTATACAGTAATACCTCCAGATTTTGTCATTAAACATTTTAAGTAAATAAATTTGTAGAATAATTCAAATGATAAAATTGATTAAATCTTTCTTGCTGGAAAAAGCCTATCTTTTTTTTAAAAAAATAATCACAATAATCTTTTTAAAATTATTGTGCATTAAGTTTTAAATAAATGTTTATCTTTAAAAATATGTCTTAAAATTTATTTAAAAATAAATTAGAAGAAAAAAATAGACACTTGTACGCTTAGTGATTAAAAAATTATTTCGTAAAGACAGACTATTTTATTTTAAAGATCAATTTCTTTCAATAATGACCTATTTACACACAAAGGTCATTAAAGCACCGATCCCTTAAAGGTTAATGAATAGGCTCTTAACTTCCCAAAGTGTGAAACTAGTAGCTTTTTTTTATTAGAGATTTTTCATCAGCAGCGATCAAATTTCAGCCTTAATACGAGTATATTAAAAAATAGAAGCTACTTCTCTAAAAAAAAGATTAAAAGTATAAAGAAAATTCTGGGTGGGACACAAATTCTTATTTATATGCTAATAGAGAATCAGCTACCAGTTTTTGAACAAAAACTTTGGTTCTATAATGGAGTCGATCTTTCAAGAGGTTCTTTGCCACCCACAGAGAATATCTCCTTGGAGGTTTATTAGCCGATTTCAACTCCATTTTCTATTTGGGTGTTGGCATCTAAAAGTTGTAAATTGAACATTGTTGCCATTAGCAACGGTCTTCTCCCTTAGGCACGAAGAAAGTCTATACTAAAATGCGTGTCAAATATGGATGAAATTGAAGGTCATTATTTGTTTGGTTGATAGATTTTATCATTTTGTGATTCTAGATGGAAAATGTTATAAGGTTATATCCTATGTGTATGTTTTAAATTGCTCTTTTGAAAAGTTCTTGCTTTTCAACTTTAGTTTTGTTTGAATAGCGTGACTGGAATTAGAATTTATACTAACAGGGTGTCAAAAGTTCATATTCTTACAGTTAATATAAGTTTTTAAATGATCACTAAGAAATGTATTATAATTTCCAAAGAGAAAAAAATTAATGGGATTTGAACATTTTGTATGTATTTCAAAAGACGAATATAAAAAAAAATTCGGAATATTTTTTTATTTATTTTTTTAAATAATTTAATCATTGAAAAATTGGATTCAAGACAAAATGCCACACGCACATTTTAAATACTAAATAAACAAAAGACGAATTTTTTTTTTTGAATAAAAAGATTCATTTTTGAATCTTTTTATTCAAAAAATATAAGAAAGATTCAATCATTCAAAGATAAAAAAAAAGACTCAGTCAGTTGGTCGAGAAATTACATGTTCCTTAAATTCATATAATGTGTTATAAAATGTGTCATTCTAAAAATGTGTTAGGAATGGTTCCGATTTGTCATTTGGCAATAACAGACTTGAACATATCACTCTTTTTTTTTTTTTTTTTTGATAAAAAAACCCTGTTTTAGAAAAGATATTACTTGATGAAAAATATTTATATTTTTATAATTGGAACCAACAAACCACACTTGTAAAAAAACATTCATATCACCAATATTACGTCAAAAGATATTCTGTCTAGAAAAAAATTATATTTTTGTTTTTAATAACATTTTACAGAAGAAGTACGTATGTAAAAAATAATAAATCATACCATTAATACTACGTGAAGAGGTTTTCTGCCTAGTAAAAAAATATTTTATATTTCTGTTTATAATAACACTGTACACAGAAGAGCTTCGCACATGAAAAGAATCTCTCGTATCACTAATATTACGTCAAGAAGTATTCTACATCCGTAAAATAAAATATCTAGTATTTCCGTTTGTAATAACAGTGCACAGAGAAATCCTCACACACATGTGAAAATAACAATTCATATCCTTAATACTACGTCAAGAAGTCTTCTACTCAACAAAACAAAATATTTTGTATTTCTATTTGTAATAACATTCCATAAAAGGGTGCTACGGATACGAAAAAAAATCATTCAATTCGCTTATATGACGTCAAGATACGCTCTGTTCAATGAAATAGAAATTTCTGTTATGTTTATGATTGAAATTACGTTTCAAAACATAACCACAAACATGGGAACAAATGATTCATTACGTCAAGCACTTAACTCAATAACAGTAGCAACTGTTTTTTATGAAAATTGAACTGCAAAACGGTAAATTTTTATGAACGTCTTGCAAACTACGTCAAAAGTTTTGTGAGAAATATGCTATAAAAATGTTCACGCTTATTCTAGGAGGTTCGTAAATATAAATAAATATAATGTAATAAGCTTATAAAAACAAAATGATAAATCGTGAGCACCTGTGAAAAGAAAATTGCCAACAAATTATACCTTTATCGGTAGAAAAGAAAAAGTAAAAACGATGTATATTCTTAGAAATGCACTTACCTGAGGATATTTTTTTACGATAGATAAATTTTTTATTTTTGAATATCATCGGGCATTTGATGTTTTATAGTAGTTTTAGTTCCATTTTTCAATTCCTACTATTAGTTCACTCTCTCCCTATATATATATATATATATATATATATATATATATATATATATAATCAAAATTTCTCTACAAGAGAGAGATGAATTAACATGATTAATACTTAAAAGAATAACAATTTTGCTAGATAACAAGACAACAGAATTTAAAAGGAGATATGAAAAATTGAAATAACATATATATAAAGAAAAAGTACATATATTTTAACATATGTACATATATATCTTAATCAAATTTTCAATCATTAATAAAATACTTTCTTTTCATCCATTCAAGTTTAAATACATTATTTTAAACTTGTAGCAGACTATACTTGATATTAATACAGTTTTCCCACCTGAGATGGCCTAAATTCTGCGAATGTGTTTTCTTTTTTACTGTACTATATTATTAGAATAATTAAATTCAATTAATGAATAAATAGTAACAAACAAAAAAAATAAGTCCAACACCCTATATAGAAATGATAATGGAAAATTGCAAGGAAAATCGCTATCTATTTTGTCACTTAATATTATGATTCTGTCATATGTATGTAAATATTTATATTCATTGTATCCATGTAATAAAAAGTAACTAAAACAAAATTCTTCTTTGTTGACCTAAGTAGGAATTGGCTTGAAATATATATTTTTTTAATATTACTAACTTGTGGATTATATATATTGCTAATACATTTAATAACATATAACATTTTAACTTCTGTGTAATATTTATATTGTAAAATATGTACTTTTCAAAAGCACTTTAAAATAATTTTATACATTTGTACAATTGTTGTTTTATTACATAGTTTCAAATTTAAATTGTGTTAGAAAAAAATTCTCTTCTTGTATTTTGGAAGTTTTTTTCTACCCTCTTGATAATTCGAAGTTTTTCATTGGTCCCTCCAATTTCGAAGTATCAAGAATCGACTGTATATATATATATATATATATATATATACATGTGTGTGTGTGTGTGTAATAATTCACAGTAGTTTAATCTTTAATAGCTTTTGATTTATCTATGGTCCATTCCTTCTGGACCCACGTTTATTGAATAACCTAGGTACCCGCCTAACTAGAGTATCTTGAGCTTGTAATTTGAGATGCCTATATAAATCGAGGTTTCTGGAAATCACCATTTTCTGATATTTTTCTGCCTTCAACATGTAACCATTTTTGTATTCGTTTTCTTTGTTCTGTATTGTGTCCTCCATTAATATGCTTATGTGTTAAAAGATGTGGAATAAAACAGATTTAAATAATTGCAGGACTACCTTATCAATCCCATCCAAATAAAACATCAATCATCATAAATAATATGATCTAAATAAGGAATCCTTCACACTTGCCAAATTGTGATACTCAAATTATTATATATATTTATGCAACATCCTGAAATACCAGCGAAATACGGCTAGTATAATTATTAATAGCTTTGGAACGAAATATTCCTGTTCATATAATTTAAGAAACCAACCCCTGGACATAGCCACACATCTATGCTTATTTTTTTCATGCTTCATCATCCTCCATACTTCCTCGGCATCTCTTTTTATCTTGTTCACTCCACTGCAACTCTCATAAGCAAGTTGCAGCGAGTGGTGAGAAGATAGATAACTTTTGGCTAATATCCCGAGTGATTAGCGCTTTCGGTATTGACAAGAGCCGGCTAAGTGCATTAGCCAGCGGACGCAGAGGGGTCAATCTATTCCGTTTACGTGATACCCTTGAGTGGTAAAAATAGAGAGAAGTTGTTTGTGGTTTTAATCTAGTTCCCGAGACACTAGTGTTCCCCAAATGGTATGTTATTCCTCCTTTGCCAGGGAAAAATAAAAGGGAAAAAATGGCCAAAACAGAAAGGAAAACGATAACTTCTTTTCCAAAGAAGAATGGTGACCTCGAAACCTGGCTTTAATCCGAGTACCTGTCTTCAAGGTTTCTGTCTTGACGTTTTCCTCTATCGTACTAGTGATTGTTTTAGTTTCAGACTGTACTGAAGGATCTGAAATGGTGCTTCAGATATACGAAGTACCTATTTATTAATAAAGTTTATAAAATTTTAGGAGCTGGTTTTAATCAAATACTGTTGTAATCTGTAAAGTAATTGTAAATCTAATCCCTCTCAGATATATATTAATAAAATCTTTAGATATATAGCAATTTTGTGCATATATATTATACTAGCTGGTATACCCGTTCTTCGCAAGGGTGAATTGAAAAATTAAACAATGCAATTTGAAGGATAAAGAAGTTTTTAATGAGTTAATTTTACGTGAATTGCAAATTAAACACACAAAAAAAAATTGCATATCTCAGCCGAACAAAAAAACAATATTTCTGAAATTTTAAGTCTAAAGGTCTAATAGTTGAAAAAAGGTTTTTTTTTTAAAAATTTTATTTGTAATTTTCTTGTGGGCCGGTTTTTGAAAACACTTTCCTAAGCTGATAAAGCTCAGAAAAAATAACCCATTGCTACAAATTTGATGTAATAAACACTTAAAATAGAGTAAATAATTTATACCTGGATGTGAAATACGTTAATATTACCTTTTGTTGCATTTATTTTATGTTAAAATTATAATATTCACATACAAAGCCGTTCCTTACATTATAATGGCGATTCAATGGAAACATGGTGAAATGTTGGGAATAGAACCAAGTTGGCATCATTTTTGGCGACCACGTTGTAGTATCCACTTTACTTTTGTCCACGTCTCTTTACTGTAGAGCCCCCTGGTAAGGAGCTGCAACAAAGAGAATGGGACAAAAACCTTCTCCAGAAAAAAAATGCATATATAGGCCAATTTTCATAGAGACCCGTTGAACGGTGTTAGAGTGTGAAGCGATTTCATATTTACGAATATATATATATATATATATATATAACTTATTTTATTGTTAGTGGCCGCCAAATTTTGAAATTATTAAAAGTGTACCGCAACAACAAAAAAGTTGCGAATCACTGGTATAGGTATATGAAAAAGAACACCTTTTTTGTTTCGGTGCTTTTCATTCTTATTATTTCATTGTAGTGAGAAAAACATTCGTAAAAAATGATTATATTTTTATACGTTTACAACTGAATTTTATTGTAAGCTAAAAAATAAATTTAGAATCTGCATTTATACAATAATATTCCTCATAGACATAATAAATTTTTATTTATACTTAATTATTACATGTCAGAGTTTTCATACGGCATGTAGAATATAGTAGTAATATTATAATTAACTGTAAATATAATAAAGTTTTGTAGTAATAAAATTTGTACTTTTTTGTTCGAATTTTTAGTTCTACAAGATCGGATCAATTCACATTTTATCTCTCCTACTAAGAGGTACTGAGTTTTTCTGCAAAAACCAAACACTAACTTCTTTTACAAAAAGGATAAATTTTCTCACGAAGCCATACACAATATTATAATATTTATTTTATCTTTATACTAAAAAACTATAAGAAAAATGGGTTCATCTTTTTTCGACTACACTATTAAAGAAACACAGTTCAAAGACCATCCATTTTTATTCCAAGTTGAAAGACCCCCTATTGCTTTATCACAATAAGAATTCACTTTCATTTGATTCTGTGGAATCGTGAACATGACTCGTAAATTTTAAGAATGTCATAATATTAAGAAATGTAAGAGTAATGGCTAGAATTAAGCGAAGTTATAGAAGAGACATCAATGTCGTGAGCGTCTTACATCAATAACATGTGAAGCTGTTGTTTTTCAAGCAATAACGATTCAGAAGTTCTCTCTTTGAAAACGCTATACATAATAATTTCTGCTTTTTTTTTATCCATCTGCGTGTTCTTATGATATATACAATATCTATCTGACACGCTATCGGTTCTTTAGTAGTAATATAGAGTAAAACTTTCATCTGACACGCCAACGCGACATCTGGAAAAAAATTAGTACAAATAAAAAAAAACTGTGAGGTAATAATTTACAGCACAATATGATTCTCTTTGCATAAAAGGTGCCTAATACATCAAGAATTGAACAAAGATTAATTTTTCTTTCAGTGGAAAGTTTTTCGAACAATTTGTTTTACTTTAGACGCTTTCATTGTAGTTTCTTTTTTAAAAAAAGTTATCGCTACTCACGATGAAAGAGCTTGAAATAATTCCGAAAAGAATTGAAGCATAAGTAAAAACTTTCAGCAAAATGTTGATGGCTTGATTAATAATAGCCACCGAATGAAATACTTTATTTTTTAATGTTATTATTCTAAGCGTATTAGAAATAGGAATTATTGCATGAAGATATTTGACAGATTTTGAAAAGTTTCCTATTTAATGTTTTTGCCTTGTAATAATTATCATTTTATAATTCATAAAAGTTACTTTCTAGTTATATATGAATTTGGTTCTATTAAGGTCCCTGAAATTTAAAATAATAGGACTCAATGTAAAAAATACTCCAAATTTAATGTTATATGTTACCATGATAGAGATCGTAAGGTATTATTATGCTAATCCATTTTATTTAATTAATTCGTCTTTTTATGTATCATACAGTACTTTGTGTTCTAGACAGTTATGCTAAATAATTTCTAAATTAACACATAAGAGAGAAAATATATCATTTTTTAATCTAATAATTCGCTATCAATAAAGAAATTCATCAAGTTTCTCTTGTTGAATCATTCCAAATTCCCTGTACAGTTTGGTTTCCCGAATCTTAAAATGGAGCTTATTTTCTTTGAAATGATCTACATTTTATATATGTAAAACTCAATTATTAAAAAATGGTTTTAAAATTTTTTTAATTCATGCAGAATCATATTTATACTTAAACATTTTAACTTTTGAAATATATTCTGAGTTTCGTCATGTTTTTTTAACATAAAGTTAAACCAACTTTAAGAAGAAAGAGAAAAAGTTTATTTTTAAAAAGTCAGTAAGTTCAGTTTTTTAGGAATTTCTTCAGGAATGAAGAGCCATGCTGCCTGACAGTCACAAGTGGCTTTTGAATGTGACAGTCTGCTTCTGAATTTAGCAAAGCGAATTTTTTCATTTTCATGGATATACTTCTGTTTGATTGCTATTTGTCTACAAAAAGTTACATTAAATAAGTACCAGATGGTCGTAAGCATCTAACTTTGGCATGACTGCGAATTTCTATTCTGGCCTTTATTGTATTCATGATTCTACTGCAATGCAACTAGAAAATATGGTAGTTTGGAGGAAATTACTGCTTAGTTAGAGAAGAGAAGGCGCGTAGCTACAACCATATCAATCATACAGGGCCCCTAAGCTACACTCAATATGTTTGAGCAAAAATCGTAAAATGTTAAGTGATCTCCAAAAAAGAGCCCACAAGGAATTTTGATAAAGGGTCCACTCAGGTGTATCCATACCAGTGGGAGGAGGAATAGTGTAACAAAGAGGAAAGGGAAAAAATGATACCTCTCTCCCTCTGAACCCCCGTTCCAAACTTCGCGAGGCTTTTGAGCCCCTTACGGTAGCTGCAAATATTCGGCCTGACATATCTTGAGAGAATCAGGGCTCAAATCCACTTTTCGATTGAAATATCGAACTTATAGCACTGACCACTCGGCTACCATGGTCAAGTTGATTGGTTAGAAAAGCAAAGGAAATATAGCTAGTCAAACCATATAAAGCGCCATCCAGTATAGTGGTCAGTGAGCTGACTGCGGTGCCGTAGGGACTGGGTTCGAATCCCGGAGAAGGCATGGATGTTTGTGTTGTAATCCTTTCTTCTGTCTGTGTTGTATGCCCCTTTATACATTGCGTGGTGCACGGGTTTAAAATGTTAAAAAAACCATATAAATTCTATTTCTTTTTTTTTTTAAATAATCAATACATCAAATTCCTACTATAGTAATTTACGAACCAAACTCTGATAAACGATTTAATATATTATAAACTGTGTTGTGCAAAACCTTATGATATAGAAATGCATTTATCTCAGAACGATATGATATATAATGCAATCATCTTTTGCTCAAAACTTTCTGTTTCCAAAATCAATATATGTTTTGCAGTTTCAAGACGCCCCCTTTGGGAAAAAATGGAAGCATTCTGAAAAGCATTCACTTCATAATAAATTTTGAATCGAACTCAGATGGGAAAGGAAAAACAGAAATTCGTGTCAACGTTAGCAACTTCCCTGCAAATTTCGAAAGCGGGAGAGAGAGAAATTGTCTATCTTTTCGATTTCATTTCTAAAACAAGGAAGAATAAAACCAACACGTTACTTTTTCTTTTCCCATGCAGCTGCCCGCTTTCCAATTTTCTTCACAACCCATAGCCATAAGTTGCGAGAAGATTTGAAATCAAATATTGACTCAGCTGTTTGCAAGCATGATGGAAAGTCCACAAACCGAATGTTCTATATGTATTTAGAAAAAAAATGGAATGATTCTTTGTTTTGTTATTTTTTTTCCTATCCTTCTGTTTTATAGAAAGTGTTCGAAATGGCATGCTAGTAGTGTGCTTTTTATGTTCTTGATTGTCAATGATTGTTACCTTAAAAGGAAATTTTCCGAGACTGAGATTAAAATGTATTTTTCACGTTCTCAGTTTAAACGTGAGATGAAGTAGATTTTAAAAACAATTAAAGATTATATTTCTACTTTTATTGTCCGTTAATATCTTTTGGAAATTCAATAAAAAAATTTTCAGCTGATTGAAAAAGGCTATGATTTTCCCCAAATATACAGAATCATTTTTATATTATGGTATAATTGTGCTCCTTTCTAACGTTAGTCAGCTTTTCATCAAAGTAACTGAAAATAGTAATTGGTCATAATATTGTTAAAAAACAATGGCCTATATTCCTGTGACGTCATAGTCACATGATAACTCCACGTGTTTCCAGCCAATCAGTTCACAATTTCATGTGACGTCATAGACACGTGATAAATACAATCACGTGTCTCCAGCCAATCAGTTCATGTGATTCGCTGTTGCCAACTTTTGTTTTGTATAGAAACTTTCTTTAAAAATACAAATTCAACAATAATAATACCATTGGTAAACATTATGCACTCGATTTAAATTTACCTCGCATATTACAATTTTTTAAAATTTGATGTATTTTTGATGAATTTTAATATTTAAACATGTTTACTCAACTACCAAATTTGAAATTTATTCCAGATTTTGTAAATGGAACAAAAAATTACCAGTCTAATGCCAGTTTCGAATTCAATGGAGAGCGCGTGATTATATTCATCACGTGACCATCGCAAATTTAGCATATTGAACTATTTTTAGTAATTTTTTATAGAATAATCACGAGGAATTTCAAGTTAAGCTAGATTTTTAAAAGATTATTGAACCTTCATTATAATAACTACTTTTTTGTTTTTTTGGAATGTAAACCCTTCCCCTGTGTACTCCACTAAGAATAACCACTCTGAATACATCTTCTTGTAACATAAATAGTATCTAAAACAAGGTTTTTGATCAAAGCTTTTCAAACTAAACCACATAAAGGGCCTGACTGAACGATCAAAGACTTTTACAAATGACTTTCCTATAAGGTAATTCAATCTCTTTAAAAAAAAGAAAAGGCAAATTATAACAAGCCCAACTTTTTCCCCTTCCACCAACGATTCCTTCTCACATTTGGTTCTATTTCCACCTATCCACCGATTAATTACCGATCCATCATTATTACTTTTTTCCCTCACGAGATACGAAACTGCCATTTTTAACACTTATTGCTCTCTGTATCGCACATCGAAATCAACGGGGCTTCAGACTTGAGTGGCGCACAGAAGAAGGTGTGATCACGCTATTGGGTTTCCAGCCAACCAACCACGAGGGGGGACATGTATGAACTCTAAAAGAATCTTCGCGTGCTGCACGCAGAGCCATTGTTAAGGAGAAAACTCTTGAAAACACACATACAAGAGCTAACTGGAGATCTTGAAGAATTCAGAGAGGTCGACTTTCTCGCGTGACTTACCAGAAAGGAAACGTACACCTTTTGTCTTCCCATGTTAAGAAAGTAAGGATGTTAAGCCTTCCCACTTTTGCCAGTCTTGATGTGTATATGTGTGTGTCGTTAGCATAAAGCTATGCTAATTGTATTCAGTTGTATGAATTATAATAATAAAAATTCCCTGCATAAAGAGCTGTATGCATGGACTTCATAAGTGGCCTCGAGGGAAGATTCTTGCTTTTTGCCTCTCTCTAAGAATATTAACCATACATCATCAATAACGTGTTCTGACGTGATCTTGATTTTACCTTCTTGATTAAAATACTCCAATAAGCGGAAGTTTAAGTAATGTATAGATATTTTTATGGTATTGATGATTAATTCATCAAGAAAAACATTTTCGTTTCATCTTAGAATTAATGCTTGTTTGGCCTGAAGTTCAAGCTTGGTATATTTCTTTATTTTTCCAGATTAATAAAGTTCTAAATTTGATATTAGGTTCTGATTTAGACATCCATTAGAGAATGTCATAATTCACTTTACTACTCATGCTCACACTCATGCTGCCCTGCTCATAAGATATGCTACATATTTCGCCTCTTATAGTGTGATATTTAATTGGGAGGGGAGACCTTGTTAAATGAAAAATGGAGTATACTTATAAAATGTTTCAAATTACATGGACACAGTATGATTGCGTATTCACGGGTGCTTCTCTAATTTTGTGGAAGGAAATTTTTAGAGTGCGTATCAAGGCATCTGGAATATCAGAAGGGTCAGGATCCTCGGAGATTGATAGTTAGATTGTGAGTGGATTGTTACATAGTTCTACCATTTTAATACTAAATTCCTCCACTTGTGACGGCTCTATCCGCACTCTTCAACTAACAGACCTCTTGAGGAATTTCTGGTCTTTAAAAATTATTTTATTATAAAACTCCTTTTCGAAGAAGGCGTGATTAGCTAAATTAAGACTACTTTTTTAGTCTAGGATTTCAGGTTAGAAATGAGAGATAGGATAGATTGCTAGCGAAGTAGTGATTAATCGAATGGAATGTGAATCACGGATATTCAATATTTGATAGTTGAATTACTTAGGGTGACGATCTGTCACTGGAGATTGAATCTAGTTTAAATAGCAAAGAAGTCATAGCTATTGCCTCCAGTAAGTGTATTAAGTATTCAAGTCTTCTCATATCTCGCGTTAGTTATTAATAGTTATTAATTGGATGCATCCCCTAGCCTTGATTGCTTGAATTTGAGTTGTAGTTAATCTTGTGAATAAATTAGATTGCTTGTGAAATACTGCTAGACTTCTTTCCAATTCTCCCACACCTCAGCAGGATCCTTACACACTTACTATTGTAGAAATATATTTAACATTATATTGTGCAAACTATGTAAATAAATATTAGTACATTTCTGTAAATTTTTTATAATGGTACTGGTTTCTTTCATTTATGGTTGCATGTCTTTTCTTACAGGCGAATGTTCCAACGGTTCGAGCCTCATTCTCTGGAGCAGATCCTCACGCCAGGTACGCCGTTCTGATGGACATTATTCCTGTCGACAACAAGAGATATCGATATGCTTACCACAGGTCATCTTGGCTAGTGGCCGGTAAAGCAGATCCTCCATCACCATCGAGGTTATATATGCATCCGGATTCTCCGTTCACAGGAGACCAGCTCAAGAAACAGGTGGTGTCTTTTGAAAAGGTGAAACTGACGAACAATGAAATGGACAAACAAGGACATGTAAGTGAAACTACTTTGAAATAATAGGCATTAGAGTAGCAATACAAAATGATTATTTTTAAAAGTTATTTTTACGCCCAACAGCAATGCAAAACGTGAAATCCATTAGGTATCTTCGCCTTCATGCAAATATGTGAGATATCATGTTTGGTAAAAGAATTATATACACTTTATATATATAAATACGAAAAATAGTTATGGAAATCAATGTTCAAGTAACTATGAGCCACTCAGAAAGATATAAATAATAATTTCGGCAAAATGTGTGTGTAACTTTTTAAATAAACATAATAAGTTTTGATATTTATTTGTTTGTATAAATTCGCATATTGTTACAAAACCTTTTTAAATTCCTACTATTAGCTCACTCTCTCCCTTTATATATATATATATAAATATAAAATAGACGTGGCCGTTGAAAGGTATTTCCTTATAAGATTACTATTTATGATGGTTGATGTTGCATTAATCAATATTATCCAGGAGGCAGTCATGGGGTTATTCAAATCTGTTTAATTCCACATCTTGAAACATTTAAGCAGGTTAAACGTAAAGCATAACAAGGACAACAAAAATACACAAACTTAAACCAAGCTGCAGCCGGCTACATGTTGAAGCAGACAAATACAGAAGCGAAAAAGGGAGCGTTTTCCAGGAATTCTCAGTTTTTATAGGCGGCTCAAATCACATGATTTGAGTGGGTAGCTAGACGTAGTTTAAAATACTCTCGTTAGGCGGCTGGCTAACTTATTACTAAAATGTGGGTCCTGAAGGGATGGACCAGATAATTAAAAGATATTTAAAAGGATTATATTACTGGGAATTATTATATATATATATATATATATATAAATAGATACATGGCATAAAATTGATAATACAAAATAATCACTGCTAGAAGAAACCAACATCATATCTGAAATAACTTCTTTATATCTTCTTCTAACATATTAAATCCAACATGGAGGCCCTTTGGCGCGCAACCGAGTAGAATAAAAACAACATTGCAGCGAGGATCACCAGCTATCTTTCCGTTTACGATCTCTCTCTCCGTTACGTCAGCGCTCGCTCTACTTTTAAATAGTCTATTTACCCTCAAATCCCTACGCGATAGCAAAGAGTTCGCTCAATTTCTATTTATTAATAACTTAATTCTGTAGCTAAACTTTCCAGACCGGACATATATCTTGATCAAATTTTCAATCGTTATTAAAATACTTTCTATTCATCCATTCAAAGTAGGAATTACAAATAAATTTTTTATATATTACTTGTGTTTTATAACAATGACTTTTTAAAAAGAATTTTAAGAAAAAAACTGTTTTAGATTTCCCAGTTCAAGTTCATTGAATGATTGTACTTTCCTCTTTTTTTAACAAAGTTCTTTTGTCTAGAAAAGGAAGTTTTTCACTAAATTCAGAAAAAAGCCTTCAAATTTTAGAGTTTCTTTTTGTTATCAATATGATGCCAATTTTAATTCGTAAAAAAATTATGTAAAATGAAAGTATAACATAATATTCATTACCAAAAAAGTGCTTAGCATAGATAAAAGATGAAACTATTGAATTTTGAGAAAAAAATACTACTTTTTAAAGTTAGTTTAAATGTTCACAATCTGTGCCATTTCGGGGCTTTTATGAAAATTAAGAAGCAATCTCGCTGTACTGACTAAAACATATTGTTTATAAAACGTCTTTGTATTTCAGAGAACTCAATACTAATATTTTGAAACTCGGCAGTTTGTGTGAAATACAATAATGACTTTAATAATGATGCTCTAAAACTTAGCTTACTTTTGTTACTATAATAATAATACCAATTTTAAAGATTTAAAAACTTTATTTTTAATTCGCTCATGAAAAGTATTGAGGAAAACAGCCCTTTTTATCGTTTTAGAAACTACAAAGCGGTGATATTTAGAGTTGTTTTAAAGCATTCATTATAACTCCATGGAGATAGAGATTAAAAGCTTATTTTATTGTCTGAAATACAATTTCAGTACAAACGACAGCAATTTGTTAAAAGTTCGCAATGTTTTCTGGCAATGGTAATAATTTTGTCTGTTCTAGAATCTGTGACAAAAGAAATCATAGACGATTCTCGGCAACATATAGCATAATAGGTACTTTTCTATTTGTTTTGGTGAACATTTACTTATGATAAAAGATTTTTCATGTCTATCGGATTTGCCTATTGGACAAATAGAGAGCGAGCGACATTTGACGGTAGGGAGTTAACATCTCGGCTCATTCCAATAATTATCATTCGATGTTTTTGTGCCAGCTATTGGCTATCCGTTTCCAATGCGTGGCAACAACAGACGCTGCAAAATTGACAATTATTTTTAGGGTTGCCTGATCAACATTAGAGAACAACGGCAACTGTAAAACCAACTTTATGATTCCAAAAAAAAAATGGAGTCTCAACTTATATTTAGATTTAGATTGGCGATGAGTTTTTAAAATTAAATTTTGAAAGTACACAATCGGATCTATATTTAACGAAAAAAAGTTCGTTATATGGAAAATTCGTTAGAGGTTCATCTTTTAATA
This sequence comes from Trichonephila clavata, assembly GCA_019973975.1. NCBI lineage: Eukaryota > Metazoa > Arthropoda > Arachnida > Araneae > Nephilidae > Trichonephila > Trichonephila clavata. The sequence goes on along the minus strand of BMAO01009137.1, from coordinate 13,075 downwards.
TACTTTAAAAACCTTAACAACAAAAATTTAATTCATAAACACTATGCATTATTTAAAAAAGTAACTTTTCACATTTCTTTAGAAAATTAATATCTATTCATTTTGTATATCTTACCCATCAAAAAGAAAACTGCAAGGAAAACAAGAAAACAAATAAAAGAAGACGTATTTTCAACTGAATTAATTTTGTATTAAAACTAATTAATTTTTCAACGACATTTTCTAATTTTAAGCCTACAAGTAATTTTAAACGTATATTATTTTATAACCAGCAATTTTAAGCATACACTACCATGCTTAAAACGTGGCCGCGGTAGCCAAGTGGTCAAAGTATTGGCTGTCATGTCATGAGTCCGAACCCAGTACCACTGAAGACCCTCCGTGTAGGGAAGCGATGCACGTTAAATCTGTCGAGAGCTCAAACGTCCTCCCGTTGGTGTGATGTGGTAGTTAGGAGAGGAGGTGCCAGCTCAGGTGTCGTCCACGTCACTTGATCATGGTTCAAAATTACGCGGACCGTCCCCAAAAGCCCTCGTGTAGCTTAAAAGTGGGACGTTAATATTCACTCACTCACCATGCTTAAAAACATGGTCATTAAATTTAATTACTGATAAAATCTATTAGTTTTATTTGAGTTTTTGCTTGAAAAAATATGGGGATTTCATTGCTCTAGGTGAGTTAGGCATCTGGTAAAACCAGTTCAAGATCATTGATCTCCATAAAATGTGTTAAAAGAGAGAATAATTTGAAAAATGTCCCAAAATAGAAAAAAAATAGGGAGAAAGAAAAATCGAATCACAAGAGAAAAAGTTCGTTAAATAAAAAAATACACTTCGCTATTAGGAGGTTATTATACAAAGAATATAGTAAAATGTTCTTGGTTCCAGAAAAAAGTTCTCCAAATAGAGGTTCGTAAAATCGAGGTAAAATAGAGGTTCACTATATGGAGGTTTGACCGTACTTTGATATGCATGGAAAAGATTTTAAAAATTAAGAAGAAAATGCAAATCTCTTTTTTAAATTTTAATTTTAAATTATCAGAAAGAAATATTAAAAGTAATTGAGAGAAGATAATTTTAAAGATAAAAAAAAAAGAAATAATTCCAGAATACCTGAGTATTCAACATAAAAAATATTTCTTTGTAATATAATAATGCAAAAATAACATTAAAGCAATAACTGTAGTGTTTGTATACATCAAAAAAATATGGTCACGCACTCATGGCAGGCGTGTCATGAGTTCGACCCCGAATGTCACTGAAAATCCACCGTATAGAGGGGCTGATGCACGTTACATCCGCTGTGGTACAAAATCCTCACGTTAGAGTAGTGCGGTAGTTAGGTGAGGAAAGACACACACAGCTCAGATGTCGTCCTCTTCACTTGACCGTGGTCCAAAACTAAGAGGTCCATCATCAATATCCCTCGTATTCCTTTATAGTGCGAAGTTAATAAATATTGTGAGTGTGACATTTAAATTTGTAAAATAATTTTATTGAAACATAATTTTTTAATATTTTAAAGCAAATAGGAACACTCCAATGTTTCCATATTAAAATCTCAAAATGCATTCAACAGTAGTGTTTAGAATCTACTCAAAATTTTATATCTAAGACCATTAGAAAAGAACTTTAACATTAATTATCGTTAACCGATGCGATTGTATGTATTCTATGCTAAACGCCAAAATATTTTAATATTTATTTAATTTGAAAGGACGTTTAAGTTTTTTTTTATCATACCTCAAACTGGAGCACTATTAGCATGATAAGGATATTACTATTAATAAAAAAACAAGAGATTAAGATTTAGATACTCTAAATTGATCATATCTCTAAATTGCGAAACACAGGAAGTAAAAATGATTTTTGTGAACTGGACATCTCAAAACATTTACAACAAATTGGTCGTCTCAACGCATCTACCTATGCATTGTCTATCCCGTTACTACAATTTACTTTGCTTGTTATCTTTGTTAACCAGATAACACTAATCTAAAGAAGTCAAAAACTTCTAATTAATAGCACAACTCATAATCCAGCAAACAACTAGCCACACACGTTCGTCTTTTTAAAAACAATGCCATTCTCTAGACGCCAATACCAGTCATATGGCGCCAAAGCTGTGGCTTGACCGTCCAAGCAAAACATGCCATAATCTGCAATACAAAGCGTAATTGGCCACGAAAAAGATAAATTATTGACCAATAAGGACATCATTGGGCTCAGAGACATCTTATTTGGTCACGTGACAACGTCAATACCCGCGGCTTGCCGTGACACCTGAATTCATATTATCCCTTCCTGTTCTCTGTATATGTGTCATTATTGCTTTTGCTACTCCGTTGACTTTTTGTTACGAATGCGGTCGTATTATTAAACAAGTACCTAAAATACAGATCCTGCTCTTAATATAATTAAAATGGGAAAACACTCGTTCATCTGAAGTATACTTAAAAATGGATTTAACCGCTGCAGAGGAAATATCTCTTTCATTATTTCCGCATGCAGGAATGAATCAGCGATTGGCGAGCCAATTTGAGCTGGCGATAGTACCATACAACACGTATATTGTAATGATTTACATACAATGTTATAGGCACTGGGCAATTACACAGATTAAAGATCCAGCAATTAATACATGCAAGATTTCTGCTTGGTGTTAGGCAATTTTTGAGTAAGGATAATCAAATCCAGTGCCTTCGGTCGTTATTAAAACTATGTGGGGTTTTCCTGAAGCCATTATTTCCATGGCATAGAATTTTTATGCGTTTATAATTTGTTACGTAATATACAATTGCATCAAATTAAAATCTTGATGCTTTTAAGAGTTGGAAGACTCAATAGAATTAAATGTTATCATGGTATTGTAACTCGGTTTTCGTAAGGGATAGTTTTAATTTTCATTTACCGGATGTTGCTTGGTATCTTAAGCGCTGTAAATTAGTCAGGACCGCTAAGTGACTAATTCTTATTTCTTAAAAAAAAAGTCTTTCTGATTTAATCAGGTAAGACAGTTGAAGTTATTAACGTGGCAGGAAAAAGACATTGATCTTTTAAGAGATTTTTTTTGGGAGGAGGGGGGGGGGAGATATAGAACTAGTAGAAGGTGGTTTGTAAGACAAAGCTTTGAAGCTGTATCGAAAGTAGTGTAGATGCACATTGTGCATATGCCTTTAGTTTACACTAAAAAGTTTTATAAAGGTATATGTTTTTTTCCTGTGTTACCAAAAATATATTAATAAATTTACGAAAACCGAAAAAAGAAACTGAGATAAATATTTGTACATATATTTATTATTCTAATTGCGTAATCACAATCATATACATCAAACCATCGTAAAAATGCTATGAAAATATGCACTTTCTTTTTACTTACATCTCAGACACAAATTTCTATATTTTCAAATACAATCAGAGGCGTCTGATAAGGCATTATCCAACTAGGCAGTCTCAATGAGAGACTTGTTTCGTTCTCGACTATGCCTTACTAAGATCAAGATTCGAATAATTTCAACGATCAAATGTTAATTCCGGTTGTATTTTCCGAAAATTAGGAATTTCGGACGATATACCAACTGGCTACATGTGAGGACCACCGTCCATGTACAAGTCCAGGCTTACCACCATACAGCATCATTACTCATTCAGTCAAAAGGCGGTAGTCGGTCGAGCTGGTTTGTGCGATTTTAAGTCATGCACATTTATTTATTTCGAGTTATTGCTTGTTCGAGTATTTGACAACGTATGATATGTGCTGTCCACTTTAAGGGTCATAAGTGGACACTCTACATTCGTGTAGAAGCCCAGGGCCTACTTTCGCGTAGGGGCCCAGGGCCTCAAGAAGTCTTAAGACGTCCCTGAATACAATAGATCGCAATTAAGGTATTTCTTTATATCTTTAAGTGCTTGAACTGAACTTATCCTAAATTCTTAGGTTATAAGCGCTGTTAGCATAGAAAAATGTCCTTTTATTTTTCATTTAAAAAATTGATTATGAAGTAAACCTGAAAGCTTTGGTAGCTACGCGATCATGGTAACAATTTCGTGATCGGCATTGTCGAGCAGTGGATTGGAGTTTTGGTACTTCTAAAAGTTCGCCGTGTAGAGAAGATGATGGACATTCTGTCGAGGTTCAAATTGATTATGAAAGTTTGGAAAGAGTGGTCCAGTTCAAATATTGTCCTTGTCACTTGATCGAGGTTGAAAATTTCGAGGTTTGTCACCAATAGTCTATGCGCAACTCCAAAAAAGTGCTACATTAACAAACAAAAAATCAAATTAAGAAATTAGCTAATGATTTTTTATATTCTTCATTTTCATGAGAAAATGTTGTACCAAATAAAACTTTAAAAAGCATACTTTTAAAATTGAAGTTAATACCTCAAACAGTTATTTAAAGAAAAGAATATGAAAAGACTCTTTATTAGGAAAAACAGATATTATTTTAATGATTTCGCGAGAAAACTATCATTTCTCGCCATTTTTTTTCTTAGTGCAAAATTTAATAATTTATGTTTTACAAAGGAGACTATTTAATTTCACTTATTTCCTTCGTTTGATTTTTTTTCGTAAAATTTATGCAGAGTTTAAAAGTAAATAAATCTTTAACAGTTAATTTCGATGTCAACTATTTTAAAGATTAATCAATCAGTATGCTCTTTACACATATACATCCCTAATTAAAAATTCATTGCTGATTCTGTCATAGCACAACACTATTTTAAGGAACAATTTACTGATAGATATGCAAAAAAAGAAAGATAAAAGCTGAACTATTTGATTCCTCTCGCGTCCTAAGACCCCTGCTTTATTTTTTACTGCCATCCATCCATTGTTCATTCATTTACAAGACTGCTTTCAACACAGCCTGGACGACCCTCCATAAAAAAAACCCCTATCTAGCTCTTTTAGATAAATCTATTATTATTTCAACGCACACGGACCAACTTTATCTTTATTACCTCCCCAATTTAAGAAACACATCCTGGATATACTCCCAGCGTGATTCCGTTGGCTTGCCTACCTTTCTGAGAACGTTACATAAACAAAGACCTCGAATGAAAAAAAAAGAAAGAATCAACCCTGGTCCTTTTTGAAAGTCTATTAAGATAGTGGGGGACAAAGGAAACCCAAACCTGGGAAATGAACCAAACAAAGAGTCGAATCTTTATCAAGTGTCCAGCTATGCACACAGAATGTCTACACTTCCACGAGAACATCGCAGAAAACAAAGTGCGAGCCGTCAAAACGCGTTATCACAGATGTTGACAGCTGGATCTAAATCAGACACGCGAAGTGAAGGGAAAAGAGAGGGAACCCTTCTGCCGAATCGTGGTAATCAACCGATTCTTCTTTATATGTGGTGGCAACCGTCATCTACCGATGGTTTGTGAGAGATATCACACAGAGGAGACGTCTACTTAATTGGCTTTGACATCTGTCTGCGAAAGAATGGGATTGTAGAAAAGAAAGACAAAGTGTCGAGCTCACAAAAAGTTCCTTTTCTGACTCTTGTGGGGAGAACAATTCGTCGACCTGGGGATGCTTTTTGTGCAATAATGTGCCGGGAATCAATCTTAATTTGTTGGATATCTTATCTTGCACGATATTGTCCAGTTTTTGTGCTTTGTTGCGTATTTTTGAACAGCAGCTATGTTGTATACAAAGAAAGAATATTTAAGAAGGATTCTATATGGCAGATTTTACCGTCAGTATTAGAAAGCATTTTGATAATTTAAAAAAATAATTCATGTTAAAATTTTATTTTGATTTGGAAGTACTTTTCATTTGATGTGATATCACCATTTAAAATACGATATCCATTCTCATGTTTCATCAGTTTAAAAAAAAGTTTTTTTTAATAATGAATTATCTTAACCCTTTATATAAGACAATGGAAAGTATATTTACCACCTAGCTCATCACTCTAATCTCTGCTTCATTTTTTCTATTTAATAAACAATTCTTTTGCATATTACAAACCTATATCTATTTATACAACATATTTTATAAATTTTTGGTATTTTTTACTATATTGTCGTTGTCAAACCAATATCTTCTATGTCAAAGAGTATAACTTCGAGATATTTATTTAAGAATATTCTAGCTGATGCACACAGTATATTTTTTCACAACCACAATTCACCGAATAATGCTTGGAGTTTTTAATACCCTTTTATAAGCTTCACTTGTATGTCATGGAATCTTTGAACTCTATATTCTTATAACATCAGATTAATTAGAAATTTTGCTCACTTGTCCAGGACCGATGACAATACAATAATTTAATAATTTTGCTCCATTGTCCTGAGCAGGATCATCAGGATTAACGATTTCCCATTTTCAGATCCCATCCCGTATCTGGCGACTCATTTAAGATCCCATTTCCAGATTTGGCGATTAAAAGATTAAGTTACAACTTAATTCGATTAACTATAAAATGATGTTTTTTTTAAACTATACTTTATTATACTAAAAATTAGTTACTAAACTAATCTTAATAGTCAAAATGTAGAGATCTCCAAAAAATGCACATCGCAGATATTGATTTGACAATGACGATACGCTAATCTTTGTTTTTATAAATTTCATGGAAAGTAATATGTAAATTTAAATTTAAATATCTCCATCATATGTGAATATAAATTTTATATATATTTTGATATTTCTTTTTTCATATTGTAATATTAACAAAATTTTTTTTATAAATTCCATGTAGAGAAATATAAAAAGAACGAAAAAGCATAAAATGTACTTTCCTACTAAAATGCCTTTCAGTAGTGTGTAATGGAGGATGGTAAAAATACTTTTCACCAAAAAAGAGGTTTTAAAAATCACATTAACTTTATCTAATAAATTAAATAACTTTTCTCCTAAATTAATCTCAAAAGTATTTTAAAATGCCATCAATTGAAAAAGAGCATTTTAAAGGGTTAAGAATGGGTGAAATCGTTAGTAATAATAATTAATTTTGAAGCTCTGGAGAATGTTGTATTATAGCTCCAAAATTAAATTTAACTTTTTCTCAGATTTTCTTTAGTTTATTTTTCTATTTGCTAAATAAAGAAACATGATATATTATTTTCCTGGTGCCTGTTAACTTTTAATGTAGAGACAAAATTTATCTTTATTCACTGTTATTCAATTCCTACTATTTTAGCTCACTCTCTCACTATATATATACATTTATATATCTTGCTCAAATTTTCAATCGTTAATAAAATACTTTCTATTCATGCATTCAAAGTAGGAAGTGAATTAAAAAAAACATTTTTTATATTACTTGTTTAAATTAATTTATCTTCCCAAAAATTATTTTTCTACATCAAGAGAAAAAAAATTTGTTATTATATTATTATTATTTGTTAACAAAAATTTAAATTGTTATACAGTATACTATTTATCAGTCTATAAATTACAAGCTATTGTTAACTTATTGTTATATGTTACTTATTGTTATACTTGTGTTATCGTTGTTATTATCAAGGAGAATCCCTCATACAAATTTTTAAATTATTTTTTCCACAAATATTTGATTTTTTCTTCACTACTACTATTTACAAAATATGCTTTTGTTATTTAATAATTATCAGTCTTTAATTATTTCAAATCTTTAATAACTTTCGAATGCAAAGAAAAAAATTTTTTTTTTTAGTTCTAAAAATTACTCAACACGTCATAAGAAAAGTTTATGATGGGGAAAAAACCACAAATAGAGTTAATATACCATTCGTAAAACGAAAAAGAATACGGAATTTTCTACCAGCAAATTATAACGTGTTATTATTTTACAAATTACTCCCCTTCCGTGGACTCTTACATTCGGATTTTTAACTTACCTGTCAACGATTACAAATTCTGCAAAAATCAGACTACAATGAGCGGCTGAGAACAAAGGAGCGATTATAACCTCAAAGTTCCATGTTTATGAGTATATTTCTTGAAAAATTGATGATAACTCTCTCTACATCAAAGTTCATAGACACTTAAGGTACTCCTTTTTCAGCCATTTTACGATTCTTTTTTAAACCGTAAAAAGGTATTTAAAAAAAGGGAACTTAAAAATTATTTGCTTGAGAGTGCAAAAAATCTCGACGTATCCTGTTGTGGTCACGTAGTAGCCTCGGGGGCCATGAATCCACCATATGCTTGGAGTTGCGCTAATCGTAAATTGAGACTCCAGAAGAACAAAAGGAAACTGGAATTATTTTTACTGTTTCTGATAAAGATAGCTGAGTTTATACAATCCCCCCCCCCAACTTTGTCTTCATCATCATCACAGATGTTTTTCCCACCGTTGTTGATGAGTCATCTGTAATAGGCGCTTTTGAAGTTTTAGTTTATTTTGTTATATGTCTAGGTAATATATGAATTCAATTCATCGTCAAAACAGGTAGTTCGCGAATTAGCGGTTTCTGAAGACGGTCACGGAAGCCTTCCGACTTCTAAGAAACAATGAATTAAAAGATGCGGTATTGTTGCCAAAACGTCTGTTCATAAAAACGACAGTTTTTTTTTCATTAATCAGTTATTTGTTTTAAAGAAAATGAAACAAAATCGTTATGTGCATGGCCTGTTTTCGCAGATTTCGTCTGTAGATATGAAATTTAAAGATATACATTCATAAAATGTGGTTTTATTACTATGTTTTTAGAGAAAAAATAGATTTTTTACGAAAAATTTGAAGTAAATAGAAATGGAATGAAAAGTTTTCTTTAAAACTAGCTCTTTAAAAGTTGAATTTCTCCTTTGTAGCAATAAACATTGTAGAAATATTTGAACTACATTAATTTTAACTAAAATTGAAAAATGAGTGAAGAGTTCATTTAAACTAAATTAAATAAAAAAATAGACAAATCAATAGACAAACACCTTATCTGAGAAAAACTATTTCAAAAATAAAAGATATTTAAAAAAAAATTACTTGTTCATTAGTTTTGTATTATGTTGTAACCAATAAATGTAAGCAATGTGGATTTATGAAATATAATAAAATTAACAATGATATTATTTATTTATTCTTAAATTACAAAAAAAAAGAATCAGTAAAAAATTAACGCGAAAAAAGCCCTTTTTAAAACAATAGCATCAAAGTTCTGGGCTATAGAATGAAGATTTTTTGGAACAATGTTTTAAATCTCTGTTTATAACGTCTATTGATGCAGAGATAGAAGGGGGTGAAGGGGGGGATTAACCCCCCCCCATACATCAAAAAGAATTTTAAATTTTACCCTAGAGAATACATTTTGGAATTTTGTGAACATTGCCCCCCCCCCTTATGAGAAAGGTCTGTGAACGCCACTGGTCTTTGAAATAAAGTTATTAGAAGGAATTGCAAATAACTAAATAAATATGAACTAAATTCTTTAAAATCCTTAAAACAGTTCTTATCTCACTGTTATTCCTTTTTCAAAGCTTCAATATTGTTTTGCCCATCAGTCATTCAAATTTTGCTATTCTTAGCTCTGATTGGTTTGCGCTAAAATACTTATATTTGTATCTTTCTTCTTGCAAGATAGTCCTGAATTCATGCACAAATATCAACCAAGGATCCATCTGGTGAAGCTCAAGTCTAATACTCAGGGTGTACCAACGATCACGAACATCGAGACTGAAAATTTCGAACCTACGTGTTCCCAGAGACTGTTTTTACGGCTGTCACAGCATATCAAAAACAACTGGTATGTATACTTTAAAATTATCCCCTATTGAAATTAATCTGAAAAAAACATGTTTTTTCCAAAGTGATGAAATTGCAAATAGTTTTGTAATTTTGAGTTATGGAATTCAACAACAAAAAATCATAGAGCTTTGTTTTATAACACAGTTGACTCGATAATTCAAACATTTGATAATACGAACCTCTCGATAATTCGAAGAGTATTCTCAGCCCCTAGAACAACTCTTGATATTTCGAACTAAAACAATACGTTTGGGTACACTCACTATTTCGAAGTAAAATCTGTGGCTGGCTGGAATAGAATGAACGATAATTGAAAGTAATTATAAAACTCTCGACAATTCAAACACTCACTATCATGTAGAGTCCTATAGCAAAATTTGGCCCTACATATTTTGTGTTGTATTGTTTCTACTTGTCTCCCTGTAACGTAGTCCCTTTGATGACCATCATAGTTGACTCCGATAACTCTGACAGAATCTAAAGTATCACTAAATAAACTACGCAACTTTTTCCTTGAAAATCATGTGGATGCGGACATTTTTCAAGCTACCTTTATTCTAAAAAAAAATATATTGACAAAGTTAGATTAAATATCATAAAACAAAAAAAGATAACAGATTTTTTGGTCAAAAAAATTATTATGGGCACATATTCTTTTAATAGTTGTTTTTAATAAATAAATGTATTCTTTAATACAGGACTTTTAACTTCTGTATAATATTTGTACTGCATAATATGTATTCTTTAAAAAATACTTTAAAATAATTTTATACATATGTGCAATTGTTGCTTTATTACATAGTTTCAAATTTAAATGTGTCCGTAAAAAAATTTCTCTTCATGTATTTTTGGGAGTTTTTCCTACCCTTTTGATAATTCGAAGTTTTTCATTGGTCCTTCCAACTTCGAATTACCGAGAGTCGACTGTATATTGAATTATTCCAAGGTTCAATTCCAGAGATTCCAAATTTTACTTTTACATTTTATCAACAACAAAACCATGTAACGGGAAGAACTGATAGAACGATGATAATATATAAATCAGACGATAACGTAACAAACAGCAATCGATTCAGTAAAAATAAATCGGAACAAAAATTAAATCGTTGCCTTTTTTTCTAAACGAATTAATTATACTTAATCTTTAATCGTTTGATTTTCCCGCATCGGACAGGGAAGATTTGCTTAAAATTCCCCATCGTGAGATTGCCAAGAATCTGTGGCAAAGGCACCTCAAGGTTTTCTTGCTGAAGAATATTATAAAAGATGATTCCATCACAGAACAGCTCAGTTAAACTATATGTATAATAATGGTTTACACTCTTTTTCATATTTATTCTGCAATAATTATTTCTCACTGTAACCGACTTTAATATTTCATTATTGCTCGTTTCTTCTTCCTTTGTCACAGTTATTTCCATTTTATTCATTATTTAATGATAAATATATGATTAATAGTTCAAATAAAACAACTCTATAATAAAAGAGTAATAAATTCCACTTTACACACCTTTTGTTTCATTTTGTAATTTATATTCTAGCTAGTACACATTCTTTAACACAATAGAAAATGCTTACAATTTATTTTAAATCTTAATGTCCCTTGAAACAAAGAAGAAACCTTTCCAAGCATGCCAATAGTACTTAACGCACTTTTTGTTGTTTAAAGGATTTAAAACTCATATATTAACTTAAAAATACTTGAAAGGGATAAATTTCTACTACTAGATTTTTAACGATTTGTATACGGTTGGTTTTCTTTCATCTATTTTATTTTACAAATGATTGTGCATGATTTCCTTTTTATTTTTTTCATCATGCAAAATTATAATTATTTTGACCATTTAAATTTCTTACGCCTAATATATGGCTTAACATGACGAGAACTTAACAACAATAAAACGATAGTACTTTAGTTAACGTTTTGAGGCATGGGCCAGCTGTTCTCGGGCCCAGGGTGTCGTCTCCTTCTGGATTCGGTCTCAATAAGTTCCTAGTTCGAATAATTTTAATCGTCAAATGCTATTCCCGAACATGTTCACCGAAAAACTAAGAATCTTGAACTATTTGCCAACTGGTGATAGTCCCAAAGACGTCATATCCGTCGCCCGTGTCTAGACATGGCTTATCACCATTTACCATCATTACTCGTTTAATCAAAAGGAGGCAGTCGCGGTTTTGTTCTAGTGTTCGAGTGTTTGACATGTATGCCATATACTATCTACTTAAAAGAGTTGTAGGTGGAACCTGCTTTAATACAGGGGGCACAGGGCCTCAAGAAGTTTCTCATTTTTCCTATCAAATAAATTTGTAAGCAAATTCAATTTTCCCTTTCAACTTATTTGTTTCTGAAACTAATTCTTTTGTCCTAAAATATCTGAAGTGAGTGGTCATAAATTTGTGTTAGTTTTATGTGGTTATTATTTGGAACTAATTCGATATCGGTACGCTACTCGTATTCGGCGTGCTTCTAAAATAGCTTCAACTAGATCTTAAGAGTGTAATGTTTTTGTAATATTGTCGCCAAACTGGCGAAATTTTACAACTATTTGGCGGAAAAATCCGTAGCGTACCGATATCATATTAGTGTGAATTATTTTACCAAATACTTTTCTTAAGAGGACATGATACGATTTATGCAAACATTTTTAATTTAAGGATTTTCAAATTTTTTTGGTTGCCTCCTATGTGTGTATATTATGTAAAACAGATTTTGTGCTCAAAATTTCATTAACATTTAATTTAATTAATCCATTTAATTTTTATGGAAAAAACTTCAAATTTGTGAAGTGATTTTAAAATGCTACTCCTCCTACAAAAAGTTTACATACACGCATAGAATTTGATTTACACGTACGTCAAATTGTGCATAACAAATTTGGTATGGGTTTTGCGATACATGATTGGTGTTTGTACAATACTTCTTTTTATGAATGCTTATTGAAAATTCCTTAAAAAATGTACAAATTCTGTTGTAAATTATTTTTAAAAAATAAGTATTGCTTTGATTCAAAAAATGTATACAACTTTTGTAGGTAAAAAAGAAAAAAAATTCAAAGCATTAGGCCCTATAGAAAGGCCCTTAGCATTTTAAATGAAGACAAACTAGTTATTTTATCTTGCCGAGATAAGTAAGTTTAAAGTTTTGATTTGCCATAAGGACGTGAATAAAGACGAACGCAAAAGCTATCATAATTCTGTGTTTTTTAAGTTTAGAGCTTTCAAGTTTTGTCAGGTTATAGAAAAGTATATAAAAAATAATTTAAGCTAAAAAAATTTAATTTAATTTTTTTTGACCGATTTTTTGTCAATTGAATCGTATTGTGTCCCCTTAAATTTAAATACTCTTGCTTTATGCTAATTACATGTTTGTTACACTAGCTTTTTCTAA
>BMAO01009136.1:0-61464 GCA_019973975.1 Trichonephila clavata | reverse complement strand
TTATTTGGCTTTTCATGCCAGGCCACGCGTAGCGAGAGCAGATGAGTTTTGTAGAAGCTACTATCCCTGGATGTGCAAGATTATGAAGATGGTTGAATATTGTTCTTCGAAACGATGCAGGGACGAAAGGACGTGGAACTCCTGTTGAAATATCGCAAAGCAAATAGCAATCTGAGGTTTGGCATGGTTTTAGCTCTAATTTAAGAGATGATTCATTATTCTGCAGAATTTTTTGAACTTCTGGATCATTTTTCTGTGCTAATGCAAATTCTTTAAAATTTAAATTTGGAGAATTAGTAATGGAATCAATTTCGATTCTGGAAAGAGCATCAGCAACTATGTTCTCTGAACCTTGCACATGCCGAATGTCGGTAGAATATTGGGAAATTAAATCTAAGTGGCGTAGTTGTCGAGGAGAACATTTATTTGGGTTTTGTTTAAAAGCATAAATTAGGGGCTTTTGGTCAGTGTATATTGTGTGAAGTTTCTGCCTTCTAACATATGCTTGGATTTTCTTATAGCCGAATAAATTGAAAATAGTTCCCTGTCATAAGTCGACCACTTTTGCTGACTTTTGTTAAGTTTCATGGAGAAAAAGGCTATTGGTTCCCATTTCCCTAGTGATAATTGGGATAAAGTGCCTCCAATAGCAATATCTGAAGCGTCCACCCATAGGCTCAATTGAGCCCCTGAAATAGGATGTCTTAAAAGGGTAGCTTCTGCCATAGCGTTTTTCGCTGCAAGAAAAGCTTGTTCTGCGTTTTCATTCCATTTTAATGGTTCGGATGATTTGCGAACACTAGAATGAGATTTCTTTTGATTTGTATGTCCTTCTAGAAACTGAACAATGGGAGCAAGTATATATGCGGCTTTTGGTATAAAGCATCTATAAAAGTTAAACATGCCCAAAAATCTACGCAATTGTGTTAATGTGTTTGGTTTAGGAAAATCTAGAATACATTTTACTTTATCAGGTAGAGGTTTAATTCCATTTTCTGACAGATTAAAGCCTAAAAAGTCTATTGATGATGCACCAAATATGCATTTAAATACATTAATGCATAGACCATATTCATCTAATTTTGAAAATAGGTTTTTTAAATGTTGTTGATGTTCCTGGGGATTTTTAGATGCAATTAAAATGTCATCGACAAAAGCGTAAATTCCAGGTAAGTCACGAGTGACTTCATCTATAAAACGTTGAAACGTTGCGGATGCGTTACACAATCCGAATTGCATTCGTGTACTTTCAAATAAACCAAACGGAGTGCAAATTGCCGTTTTGTGTATATCATCTGGTTGAATAGGAATTTGATGATAGGCTTTTACTAGATCAATTCGACTAAAAACTTTTGAGCCATGTAATTCAGCTGTAAAATCAGCAATACAAGGAATGGGGTATTTATCTTTTAATGTTTGAGAATTTAACGCTCTATAATCGCCAACAGGTCTCCAATCTAAAGTACCTTTCTTAGGAACCATATGAAGTGGGGAAGCGTAGTTACTTTTCGAAGGTCGTAAATGTCCCAGATGCATCATGTTTTGAAATTCTGTTTTTGCAATTTTTAGGCGATCTGGTGCCAACCTTCGGGGTTTTGCTACCACAGGAGGACCTTTTGTTATTATATGGTGAACAGTGTTATGTTTCACTGGTTGATTTGGATTAGGCAATTTTGTGATAGAGGGAAATTCTTTCAAAAGTTTATGATAAATTGTATCTTTAGAAATAGAAATTTGAACAGAGTGGAGATTAGCATGTTTTAAATGGCCTACTGATTGTAATTTTGTTTTAGTATCTCTAAGACATTTGTGTCTGAGATCTGGCACCAATTCAAAATAATGGAGGAAATCTGCACCAAGAATTGGTGTACTTACATCTGCAATCAGAAAAGTCCACATAAAATCTCTTCGTAAATTAAAATTTAAGGTTAATGTTTTCTGTCCATATACATTAATTGAGGATGAATTCGCGGCAAAAAGGGTTTGTTGTGAAGCATTTCTTTTTTGATAGGCATTAGCAGGAATTAAAGACACGTCAGAACCGGTGTCGACCAGAAAGGAGATATTTGTTGTCCGGTCTCGAATGAACAGGCGACGTGATTCCTTGGGCAAAGAATAAGTCGCCATTATTCTTTGCTGGCTTCGTTTCCCTGCCATGTGCATGGTTTAATGCATTTTTCATCTCTACATTTTTTTCCGAAACGCCTGTGAAACCAGCAAATCGAAAAATCACGCTTATTCGAAATGCTTCTTTCACGGGAATTTTTGTTCCGACGGTATGGAGAGCGACCACGAGAGATTGAAAGACGATCAATTCTTTGATTTAATTTTTCAATTTCACGAAACAGTTTAGATTCTAATGATTGCTCTTTTGAAACAGAAAAAGTTTCAATAGGAGATGGCGAGACTTCGAAAATTCTGTCCGCAATGTCGGCGGCTTTGTCTAACGTAAGGTCAGAAACAGCAGCTAAAATTGTTTGAACCGAAGACGGCAAACGCTGCAGAAATAACTCCGTCATCAGTTTATCATCAACATTCAAAGATTCTGCGCGCCGTTTCATGTTACGCAGTAGTTCGGAAGGTTTTCGAGAGCCTAATTCTTCCCCCGAAAGAAGTTTCCGAATCTCCTGCTGGGACGATTCCCCTGAACGATTTATGAGTTCGTTTTTTATTTGCGCGTAGGGATCAGTGGCATCTGGGTGCATGAGGACATCGCGAACTAAAGACGCGGTGTCGGGAGGGAGATGAGCTACTATGTGTAATTGTACTTAGTTAAAGACTCAGTTATTGGTTTTGGGGTTGCTAAAGCGAATGTACTCTCGCACATAACAAACCACAAGGTGGGATCGGATCTATTATATACTGGTATTTTTACAGCATTTACTTCCGACATTGTGCAAGGTTTTAGAACAAAATTACTAAATAAACAATAAAATAGACATGCATTCAATAATAAAAAACGCTGTAATAACCAGTAATATATTTAATTAGAATTTGGCATTTTCATCGATAGTACACATGATATTTTTTTTTAAAACTTGTATCACAAGAATTTTATTTCATCCGAAATTATTACATGCAATCAAGTAATTTTAGCATTAAATATGAAAAAAATAAAATAAAATATTAAATTGATAAAACAATTCAAGTTAAATTAAAAGCACAGAAAAATGAAACAGAGAAAAAAAAATCCACTTATCTGTGATACATTTGCAGTTAAAGATGAGAGCCACACCCGAAATTGAAACCAAGGATGCTCGGATCCATAGACAAAGGAATTGAGTCCTTATACTAAATTTAGTTGAATGACGATGTTTTTTTTTTTTATCATCGATTTTGTGAACTACTATTCACAAGGTAAAGGTTTTGCGTGAATATACCGGGTCACCACTATGGTGAAAAGAGGCAACATTTCTCATACTATATTAATTTATTGCGGTGCTCGCCACACATCGGTTTCGTGTGTTTACATCGCTCTGCGTCCGCCAGGCCAGATTCTCAAAACTATTCTAAGGGGTTGCCATATTCCGTAAGGGACCCATGGTCGGGTTTACCACAGGCTTCTGCCAACAAAAATTTTTCAATTGAATGACTTGTGCCTTATAAAAGAGGACAATTTACCCCCTACTAAATGGAAAATGGGTAGAATTGTTCAATTACATCCTGGTTTAGATAATATAGTCAGGGTTGTTGCTGTCAAAACATCAGATGGCATATTTAAAAGAAATATAACAAAACTAGCTGTTACCCGCCCGCTTCGCTGGGTATTTCATGATGTTTTATAAATTTTTACTGCTTATATATATATGTATAAATTATTGATATCTAAGTCCTAGCATTAAGAATTCGATTGTATTGAAAAATATACTTAGACCTGTAACTGTCACCTCTTGATAAATAAAAAGGGCAGAACTCATCTAATTTGTATTTTCTAAAAATCTCTAAAATTGAAGTATAGAATGATGTTTGCTCTTTCGTAACCCAAAAACCAAGTGGATTCCCGCAAAACCAATTTTCGCGGTGGATCTCTACTCCGTAAATTGAACATGCAAGCCAAATTTAGAGTCTAAATCAAACAGAAAAAAACGAAAGTTTTACTATCAATATCCCCGTAATACCGTTAAGAGCCGTTTTCCCAAATAACCTCTCTTAGCGGATTTCAATTCAACAAAAGAAAAATGCAAACCAAATTTCATTATTATAGTCCTTGTAGCTCGAAAAAAGGAATTTTTTTTGTGTCAATACGTCCCAGTAACCCCTGCACCCCTCCGAAAAACTTGATTTACTTAAAATACATTCTTAGTGCATCCCTATTCAACAAAAGAAACATGCTTAACAAATTTCAAGTATATGGGTCTAACAATTAAAAACAGGAATATTTTTCTGTAACTCCTCTTAACCCCTCGCAACCATCCTTAGGGGTCAATTTTCGTTTTACTCTTTGTTAGAGGAATTATATTCCATGAAAGGAACATGCCTACCAATTTTCAAGCAAGATGATCAAATAGTTTAAAAATGGAAATATTTATCGATTACGCCTCTTAATCTCCCGAAATTAAACTTAGTAGTGGATATTCGCAAAACCCATTTTGTAGCGGTTCTCTACGAAAGGAATCTGCTTATCAAATTTCAAGACTGTACGTCTAATAGTTTAAAAATGGGGATAATTATCTATAACGCCACTTGAGCCCCCGCAACGCCACTTCGGTGTCTGTTTTCACAAAACCCATTTTGTAGGGGAATTGCACTCTATGAAAGGAATCTGCTTAGCAAAACTTGTGCGTCCAATAAATTAAAAATTCCAAAAAAAAATTATCAATAACGCCCTTTGAACCCCCGCAACGCCACCTAGGCGTCTATTTTCACAAAACACATTTTGTAGTGTATCTCTATCCTATGAATGCATCTCTATCCTAACACCCCTTGGGGGTCAATTTTCCCCAAACCCGTTTTGTAACGTATATGTACTCCATGAAAGAAACATTCCTACCAATTTTCAAGGAGGTAGGTCAAGTAGTTTAAAAACGAAAATATTTATCTATTACGAAAATAATCCCCCGCAACGCCACTTAGAGGTCTGCTTTCCCAAAACCTTCTTATAGCTGATCTCTACTCTATGAAAGAAATCTATTTATCAAATATAAAGACTGTGCGTCTAATAGTTTAAAAATGGAAATAATTATCTATAACACCCCTTAAGTCCCGCAACGCCACTTGGGGGCAATTTTCACGAAACCCATTTTGTAGCGTATCTCTACCCTATGAGAGGAATCTGCTTACTAAGTTTCAAGACTGTACGTCTAATAGTTAAAAAATCGGAATTTATAACGCCCCTTAAACCCCCCACCCCCGCAACACCCCTTGGGGGTCAATTTTTTAAAAACCCATTTTGTAGCGGATATTTTCTCCATGAAAGAAACTTACCTACCAATTTTCAAGCAGGTAGGTGAAGTAGTTTAAAAACGGATATATTTATCTATTACGCCCCTTAATCCCCCGCAACGCCACTTAGAAGTCTGTTTTCACAAAACCCGTTTTGTAACTGATCATTATTCTACGAAAGGAATCTATTTATCAAATTTAAAGACAGTGCGTCAAATAGTTTAAAAATGAAAATAATTATCTATAACGCCCCCATTAAGCCCCTGCAACGCCTCTTGGGGGACGATTTTCACCAAACTCATTTTGTAGCGGATCTCTACTGTATGAAAGGAATCTGCTAACCCAATTTCAAAATTGTACATTGAGTAGTTTAAACATGGAAACAATTATTTATAACGCCCCTTAACCCCCGTAACGCCCCTTGCGTTTCGTATTTAGAGAAATCCGTTCTTAGCTGATGTTTACTCTATGAAAGGAACATGTCTACGAAATTTCAAGTATGTAGGTTGAATAGTTCCAGAGATATCGTGATTAGTCAGTCAGTGAGTCGCTTTTCTCCTTTATATATATAGATTAAGTCTGTTACCAAAATTTAAATCTATAATTTTATTATTTGTAGCTCATTTTAATATGCATATATACTTCATTGTTGTGAATGTTTACTTAAATATTAAATTTTCATTCATGTATTCATGTAAAATAACTTTATATTGTTTATTGTATATTGAAATAATATTTCAAGGTGGGCGGCATGTTGTAACCTTTTTTAAGCCTTCTTATTTTTCTCCGTAAGAGGGCGTGCGAGAGCCGCCAGATGCAATTTTTGTAACTGTGTAGTAAAACATAAAGATTTCTTCAAACAGTACATACCGATTACTTTTCCATCGCATTCAGAATAATTAAGGGGAGTCAGTAGGGTAAACACCTTCGGGAAATCGACTTTGAGTTTTTGATATTTCTAAAATCCCCAAATCAGGACCTTTCCAATGATATAACATACTTGCCATTTTACTAATTAAAAGTATGTTAAAATTATTTTTAAAAAATAATCAGCTGATGAGCCACGCCCCCTTTGACAGATACAAATGTAAACATTGACCTTTTAAATCTGGGAAGCTTTTCCAAAGCCACTCTCTATTTTATTTATTCATACGCAGTTAACTGTAGATTCACTGCAAGCGTAACTGTTAGCGTTGTTTACCTATTTTGGCTAGAATACACGTTTTTCTTCTTAGCGTTTTGAATATTTCGATATTTCAAATTTCTGAAAATCAAAAATTTTGACATGACTCAAAGGAGACATGTGCAAAAGAAAAGAAAATTCCCAATTTAAATGAAAGTTTTTCTTCCTATGACAAAAGTGTAGGTATTATTAATGCCATTATGAATTTGAATATTCTGGCGTTTGTTTTCAAGAATGAAGTTCACTGTAAAATGTGCAACAGTGGCTTAGACATGCAAGTTTTAAAAGGTAAGTCTGGACTGGCTCTTACATTTGTCCTGAAATGTTGTGCTTGTCCATATCGTGTAGAATTCTCTTCTTCAAATTTTCATGAAGGAACACAAATTGCTACAATAAATACCAGGTTTGTATATGCTATGCGTTCCATTGGAAAAGGTGCAGAAGCTGGGAGAATGTTTTGCGGCATAACGAATCTTCCTCAACCACCTACAAGGTTTTCTCCTTACGGTAAGCGAATCTTAAATGCTGCAAAACTTGTTTACGAGGACTCCATTCAAAATGCTGCGAAGGAAGCTATTTGTGAAAATGAAGGTAATAATAATATTGCAGTCGCTGTAGATGGAACATGGCAGAAATGCGGTTACTCATCATTGAATGGTGTAGTTACTGTGACCAGCATGGATACAGGTAAGGTGATAGATGTTGATATTCTTTCAAAATATTGCATATGTAAAAACTTACCTTCTCATCAAAAGGATTGTAAAAGGAATTACGTTGGATCTAGTGGAGCCATAGAAATTCAAGGTGCGTCTAAAATTTTTCAACGGTCATTATCTTTGCATAATGCCCGATATATTACTTACTTAGGGGATGGAGATTGCAAAGCATTTGACGCTGTTAGAAAGAAAAACATCTATGGAGATGAATACCCAATTGAAAAATTGGAGTGCATTGGACATGTCATGAAGCGCATGGGAACAAGATTACGCCGATTAAAATCTCAATTGAAAGGGCAAATCTTGTCAGATGGTAAGTGTTTAAGTGGAAAAAATCGTTTGACTGTGCATGAAATAGATACAGTTTTACTATGGATCAGCTATTCAGAGAAATTACACCAGTGTTCAGAACATGCGGCAAGATATCTGGGCCATTTTTCTGCATAAGCTGTCAACAGATGAATATCCTCAACATGGTTTTTGTCCTGATGGTGAAGATTCATGGTGTGGATATAAAAAGGCTGAAGCATCAGGTAAGTCTTACAAGCATAAAAATAGTCTTCCGGTCGCTGTTGTAGAAGCAATGCGTCCTATATTTAGAGATCTTTCCCATCCTGATCTGTTAAGAAAATGTTTGCATGGAAAAACACAAAACCCGAATGAAAGTTTTCATAATGTCATATGGTGTCACGTGTTCCTAAAACAACATTTGTACAGATTGAAACACTTTCACTTGGTGTTTATGATGCTGTTTGTTCTTTTAATGATGGTAATGTATCCAAATTAAAAATGCTGCAGAAAATGGGAGTCGAGCCTGGAGAATATTCGGTAAGTGCCATGAAAATTCTTGATAGAGAAAGGTTAATGAAAGCAGTGTATGCTTTTTCTGGAAGAGCGAAGAAAATTAGAAAAGATAAAAGAAGAAAAAGAAGGAGATAATATTAATACATTTTAAAACACTCCATGTGCTACCAAATTCAGTCCAAGCCGTTAATATTCTCTCATAATGTTCATTCTATACATAAAAACAAAACTTAATAAAGTTTGTTACGTATTTTTTTTAAATTAAAATATCTGTGTTGAAATCTTCCGTTTTTTTCCTTAAAAATTGATTCAAATTTTTATGTTGTCTGGTTTTTATTATTTTCCCGGAACAGATTTACTGTACGGTCACCCTTGGTGCGATTTTTTTCTTTGGCGATAAACTTTTTAATATGGCAACCCCCCATCCTACCCAACAAGAAATTGCAGTCCGACAAGTAATTACAGTAACCCTATTGATCAACAGAATTTAGCCTGGTCAAGAGAATTTAGCCGCCATTGCTTAATTTTCGTTCGACCACGTTGCACGTATATGCTTTTTTTTTTAATCTTCAGCTCCCGCTTTCTTTTCGTGAAATTTTTGTAATGGCTGTATGGGGAATGTCTGAGGTAAGTGCGAGGATGTTTTGTGAGAATGATGTATATATATATATATAATGTGGTATGATGAGAATGTTAATTTAAGATATTTGTATGGATTAGATAAAGGGAAGGAAACGTTTGAATTTTGTATGAAAGCAGGTTGGATTGCGAATAGATATGAGTGTTGTAAGTGCGGTAAGGATATGAAATTGATTGAGAAGCACGATATAAGTGATGGTTTTGAGTGGAGGTGTAAATCGAAGGTGAAAGGACAAATGCATGACGTCAAAAGAAGTGTGAGAAAGGGTTCTTTTTTTAATTGAGTCGAATGACAATGAATGAGATTTTAGTTCAGGTTTATTTGGGGGTGAGTCAGAGTAAGGTTGCTTTTAATATGAAAGAGAGTAAATGTTCTTCTAAGGCTGTGTGTGATTTTCGTTCCTATTGCCGTGAGATTTGTGGGGTAGAGATGATTGAAAGTGGGAGGAAGCGGCGTGATTGTTGAGATAGATGAGAGTAAATTTAGAAAACGTAAATTTCATCGGGGAAAACGTGTGGAAGGTAAATGGGTGTTTGGGGGAGTTGAGCGCGAGACGGGTGCATTTTTTATGAAAGTTGTGGCTGATAGGACGACTGATTCTTTGCTGAGTGTAATAAATGAGTATATTCTTCCGGGTTCGATAATAATTTTGGACTGCTGGAAGAGCTACGATTGCCTTTATAATAAAAGCTTCGTGCATCTGAAGGTAAACCATAGTGTGAGTTTCAAGGTCCCGAATACAGGTCCCCACACTAATACCGTAGAAGGAACGTGAGGAGCAGTTAAGCGTGGTATTCCGGCGAGCAAGGCAAAAAGTCAGTTGGAGAATACTACTTAGCTGAATAATGTGTGTGTCAGAAAAAAATAAGCACATGTGCAACAAATTTATGGTGTTTATAGATTCCATCATACGCATTTATCCTCCTCAAACAGCCGACAAGGAGCCGGAAGAAGCAGCGACGTAGAAGCGGAGTGAGGTGGAAGGTAGTAGGGAGGTCGAGTGATAGCGGCAGATGGGAGAGAGGTGTGTTTATTGTTCCTTATTACCTATTTCAGCGATTTGGCCGTCATTTTTTTTCTCAAGCAACATTTTTACTACGCTGCTTTCTTTAAATCTCGTTCGTACAAAAAGTCGCCAAAATGGCTACATTTGGCGAAATTTTGAAAAAGTCGCCAAAGGTGACCGTACAGTAAATTTTTACCACATTTTCCCTACTATTAAATATAAGCATATATTTATACACACCTTTTCACTGCAATAGAAAAAAATGTGTTGCACAAGGAACATTTTAAAGTTATTGAAACAACAGAAATTATAATTTCCTTAAAGGTTTGGTTGAATTATCGAATCGGCCACTTATCCGCCAAGTCCCCCCCCCCCCCAAACTGGTAACCCTTTTGATTTTTGTATCAGTGAGGGAGAAGTCGGATTGTGTTGTAGTAGGGTTGCTACTCCAAAACACAACACACAAAAACGCGCCAAATTATCGATTTTTCATAATTTGGCGGACCAGTGGCCGATTCGACAATTTCACTATAAAAGTTTTTAGGAGTATGATGATTATAAGTATTCAACCACATTTCATAAAAGCAATTATTGCTATAATTAAGGGATACCATAGTGCTTACAACTTTTTCTGATTTTCTTTGGCATAATAAATATACCTAATTTTCAGCAATAAACAAATTTTCTGTTGGAGATGAAAAATTTTATATTTTGATGTAATCATTGAAAATGTACTTCCAAGTCAAGCAGACCGTAGAACTTTACATGCAACATATCTAAATGTTAAATAATAAAATGTCTGCTTGATCACAGGATTACTACTTTTATTTATAAATAACTTACCATTCTAAGAGTACTATGATTTCAAACTATATGCATCCAAATAATTTTTTTTTAAAAAAGAGGTAATATGAAAAAATTCTAGCCCCATAAACTGAGGTCATTCTTTTCCTTATGTTTGTCATTTTTTATATTTGTGGATTTTTTTCTCTTTTTTTTATATATTGTTCTGAAGCTCTCCCTTTTCTTTTCAACAACCTCCGATTATCGCATCTGGGGGTAATATTGAATGCAGTGTCTACTGTCCCACTATTGTTTAATTTTAAAGTTTCAACATAACCAATGTTTATTTCACTGACCGCTGCTGTTCTTCGACACAAACAAAATTTTTAGATCATTTCCTCTAAATACAACATTGCAAACTTTCATTGGCACTTTGAGTTTTGCCAGAAACACAGCAAAAAAGAATTTCATTCGAGGTAAAGAGCTGGTACACTGGCATAATTTTAGCAACTACTTCTGGCAGTTTTATTTTATTCTTATATGACTACCTAGTATTTTACTATCTGCCTTAGCTCTATTATAAAAGCACTAGGATAGATTTCCTTCAGGGAATTTGCTGTGCATTGGCTTTGGATCACTTGACATGCAATGAAAAATAAGAGTTGCTAAAATTAATGTCTTCATCTTTTCAACTTCTGGAGCATTGTTGACAATCGCTTTCCTATAAAAGTTCTGTTATTTGGTAATAGTTACTTCAGTCAAACTACCTTGCTTCCACACGCCTAATGTCTCACCTTTCACTCGCCACTCTTTAATTTTGTTTTGGAGTGTTGTTCCCAAATGTTTGGCTATGGGGTTTTAGTACACTCTTCTCTTTCAATGAAGACATCATCTCCATACACTTTTGTTTTTCATTTAGGTGTTTGTGTGTTTTTGCATCATCGTCACAAGACAAAGTAAACAAAATTTATACCAAACAGTTTGAGTTACAGTTATTTTCATCTTGCCAAATTTTAAAAAATATAAAATTCACATATAGAGTAATAAAATAACACATGGAGTAAATAAAAGTGACACTCAAATGGAATAAAGAATACAATTCAGAAGCGTTATTCTGCAGCTGTTACAAGCTGTGGTGTTTGACAGATGTAAACAAAGGGTCGTGGTCAAACAGGTGTTCTTCAGAGCATAACTTCCACAAAAATGATCAGAATTGAAAAACACTTTTTGCATTCAGTAGCAGTGATCACAAGCATTGCTAATATGCTAAAAGTAAAAAATCTAAAATTTGATTGATTTTCACCAATTTGAAAGTCTGCTGTACTCTTAAATTGAAGTGAACTTTAATTTACAATGTGGTTTAGCTTCAAGCAAAATGTACCGATCATATTAAAAATGCATATGCTGCAAGGGTACTTATGTATTAGCATTACTGCAGCCAAATTGGTGCCATGCAAATCGCTACATATTTTATTTTTAACCCTAGGGAAGTGAAGACCAGTACAGCAAGTGTGGGGACACAGACAAGTTCTTTTCATGATTGATTTGCTAGCCAAAAACCCAGCAGCGCTAAAAGACTTAAAAGCAACCCAGGAGGGAAAAAAATTGTTCCTGAAAACATTATTTAACAGTATCTCTGCATTTCATGTAAATTTGCATGTAATATGTTTTGAAGTATTGAGATTTTACTTCATGACATGCCTAACAAAGATAATACAATGTCTTGGAAAGTTTTATAGTATACCTATGGATCTTGTATTATATCTATTGTACTCTAATTCTTATAAAACAACAGTGGTTTAGCTTTATATATTGTATTGAATTCTTTCTATATCTTGTATGCAATTCAATGTGTTAATATAAAAATTCATTTTCATCAAAGAATAAATCTTTTAATTATTAATCAAAAACTTTCATATTATCTCCCTCTAATATTTAATAAACTCTGGCTTAAAGAAGTAAATTTTTTAAAATTTTTTTGCAAGTTTATATAAATTATATTTTAGAACCATCTATAGTATATTGATAAATCATACTATAATTTTTGTATCTAATTCAATGAGAACAAAAATATATGTATAAATAAGAATGATTGGTTTGAACTTCTAAAAATTATTACACCTTTTATAATACATTCCCAGAAGATTGTGGAATAATTTTAGAAAAGATACATTTATTATAATTTATAAATTAATATTCTGAAATATTATAAATCAAAACATGTACTTCAAAAAAATAAGATAATAAAGAATAATCGAATTTAATCATTTCAAAAAATTATTACCTTTTGCAATGATATCATTCCCTTTAAGAATATTTATTTAATTTGAAAAGAAACGACATTAATGTTTAACAGTAAAAGAATAATGATTTATAAATTAATAATTAGAAGAAGGTAAAAATCAAAGACCAATGACAGTACAATAATTTCATAATTTTGTTCCATAGTCCTGATCAGAATTAATTATTTCCAGATTTGGCGACTAATTCCACATACTTCCAGATTTGGCAACTAAAAAATTAAGTTTCAACCCATTCATCTTTTTGAAGTGGAACTTCTTTGCGGACGGGAGTGAATGGGAAATTTACCCAGTTTTGCGTAACAGTGAAAAAGCGAACGGAAGTAGTGATTCCCCCCATCCCCCCGAAACGTCGCCATGATGGTGAGGAGATAGCGGGGGAGGGGGTACACCACAGGACTTACGTAATATCCATGAAAAAATTGGAAGATTGCTAAGGGGGAATTGTGCATTAAAAGTATATCTTGCTTCTATGGTCGAAAGGCGCTTAGGTATTGGCGACATTAAATGGGTACCCTTGCTACTCTCGTAATGAACTCGCGTGGCGTATTTTCGTAGTTTTTATGTAATAAAAAAAAAACGTGCCATTTTCAACGAATAAACGCACCTAAAATATTAACCATTATATGGCTCTTACCGTCACCTTATGTGTCACTAACGTTTTGTGCCAGAATCGCTATGGATAGCGTCTTGTAAACAAACACATTGACTTCTGTGAGATGAATTAAGTTTATATTATTAATTTTTATTTCCATTTAATCAAAATCAATTCTGGTCAAATAGCCTAGAACAAATGCAAAAAGGGGAAAAGAGTTTCGTGAAAGAAAAAAAAAAGCAAAACTAGCAGCAATTCCAGGTGAAAGTGTATATATCACCAGGTAGTTCTGTCGCAGCTTTTATCATCTTTATCCATAAAGTTTCAGTGCTGTACACATCAGAGGCTGCTGCAATCTTTGAATCCGATGATGATTAAAAGCCGATTATCTTAACTGGAGACTTTAATGTTAATTTTGCTTCAGAAGAAGCAAAGCTACCCATTGAATTCTTGAAACACACTGAATTTGACAATGAATACTGATTCTAGAGAAGGAACAACAATATACAGAACCACAACTGGTGCAGTTTTCTCACATTTTCTTGATTGACTACAATCGAGGATTTTTATATCCTACTTTAGTTACCATACACCTATTGTGTCTTTCTTGGAAAATGATGTTGCAGAAAATTGAATAAAAATATTTTCATATAATAAATGAAGTTAGAATTTTATTTGATTAAAGTTATCTCAGCAGTTCAATATAATTAGATCTATTCCTGCATTTACAATCAACGTCGCCAAAGAAGTTTCACTTCTATCGTGTGGCTTTCCACGTTCTTTTTTTTTTTCTTCTTTTAAATCTGAATTGCTAAATGCTTCGAAACTAGCCACTCTCTCTCGACAAACATACCATTTATTTCGTTCATAATTTATTCATTGCACATGATTGTGTACGTATAAAAATGACATTTTGAATTTAACTTTTATTTTGTTGAGAATTTCGGACATATCTCCTTAGGACTGATTAACACGATAATCTGATCAGGCAGAAAATCCTAGGCTAACATTCCAGACACTTGGAAAAGTTTCGTCAAAAGCCCCGCAAAGAGGCTGTGGAAAACTTCAAACATGCGATGATTGCAGGGCACATCGTCTTAATAAAATAGGCACACATCTAGTATATACGAAATTTGTAATTTAAACATGAATGCAAAGCACATCTTATATGAACAGAACTAGATAAAGTTACGAAAACATGGTGATATAAGCAAACTATACTGGAATGCCAGAATTTTCATGAATACATCTCATGTTCCTTTTCTTGTTGTTTAAATTTTGTTCCATGTTAGTTTGTTCTATTTTATTATTTATCTTTGATGTGTGATATTTGAGCTGTTTTACATATTAAGTTGATCCTTCTAATAAAGCCATATGTAACAACAGTGTTTCAAATTTAAGCTTTAGCAATCTTTTGATTTGGGAATTGGTCAAAGGCAGATTTTCCCAGGGTGCGGGCTACTTCTAATTTTTTCAAGGAGTTGCGGTCCGCCCAGTGCCAGTGGCACACATAAGGGCAGGGGAAGGGTCCGGACCCTTCCTCATAACACTTCATTTTTTCCCGATTCCTCATAGTCCCATGTATATAGTATGTAACCCATGTAACCAAAACATTACGGCTTCTAGGATTCCTGGAAAGGGGTGACTGTGTAAATTGATATCTTTGCTGCACCACTTTGAATGAACAGGAAATTCATCAATCAAGAGTTCATTAGGGAAAAAAAATATTAATCTTAAATTAAGATTTCAAAATTTAGTATTTTTTTTATGAAACTAATCAAAATAAAAACTTTAGAATTAACTAATGTCTTTTTGAATTCTCCTTGATATTATTCCTTTTAATTACTTTTACAACTTTACATACATCTGTGTAAAATAATTAAATGATTTTTTTTTTCTAAACAGGACATAAGATGTAAAAATTCTTTTCATTGAAAATGAGTGATTTCCATTTTGTACAATTTATATTTCAATATTTGAACCATATGAAACTACAATTATAGCAAAAGTTATAATTGACATAGTTTAAATATCCATGTAAAAATTAAAATAGAATTGAGACAATGATGAAATAACAAAATTTATGTGCTCCTTAATCCATTGTTTTCTAATAAAAGTTGATAAACATTTAAAAACATGTAATCTCAAAAACTTGGAAAATGATTTTAAAAATATCATATTATGACTGAAGGTTGAATATATTATGCCAATTGCAAAATTTTAAAATGAACGTTGAAAAAAAGAATATGTTCTGGTGAAACACTTTTCTCCTTGCAAAACAAGAATGAATGTTTTAATCAACAAGACTTAGATTTTTTCAGAGGTCATAGTCAATTTTTAAAAAATGATAGCATTAATTTTTTGATTTGTTTAAAGATTATAGCCAATAAAAATATGATTAATAGCATTTTCTTAATTTCAGAACTTAAAACAAAAATCAGGAAAAAAAAAGTATTAAAAAATATAAATTAATTCAGTGCTTTTCAAATTGTGGGGTGCGCCCCTCCAGGGGAGTGGGATAACTCTACAAGGAGGGTGCGAGTATGTCGGAAATAAAAGATTAATTAATAATGTATCTATATATTAATTTATTGAAAGAAAGAAGAGGAAAATATATTCTGATATAAAAATTAATCAAATATCCATGTGTGTACACTGTTATAATATACTTATAAATTGTACAGTACAATACATTTGATAATAAATTTATCTATATTAAATTAAGAACAAGTTTAATAATTACTACCGACTTCACTGAGCTTGCTATGTACAAAATTTAATATATCTTGATAATTTGTGTTATTTATAATTTAAGTCGTATTGTAATTTCAGCGTCAAAGTACATTATTATTGCTTTCAATACAATGTTATTGTATGGGGGGGGGCGATGAAAATTATGATTGAAAATTGGGTCGTCAATATTTAAAATTTGAGAAGCACTGAACTTATTGGTAAACTTTTTATTTTAGATTATCATACATGGTATGATTTATAGCATACCAAATTCGATTATGTCATATGTAACATCTACGTACTAAAGTATCATTGAATTTTGTAGATATTATGCAAAAATGAGAAAAATTTATGAAATTAATATACTTAACTATTAATCATTTGTAAGAAAATAAAAATTAACTGAATTTTTTATTTCTCATATAAAATTCTGTTTTTTGTTGTTGTTTTTTTGTCATAATACTGTGTAACTTTTACCTTCAACATTAAAATTCTGTAAAATATAGAGTATGTTGTACAGAAATCATTAATAGAAAACATTATCTTGTAGATTATTACACACAACTTCAAATGTTTAATATTATTCAGTCAACTATATAGAAACAAATCTTTTGCGAAAAAAAATTCACAGGTCACAAAAAACAGAAATTTTTTTGTTGAATATATTTATATGCCACGAAAACAATAAATTAACTCTTAATTTTTTCGTATTCGTTTAATTAATAATCATTGCATTCTTTACCGTCTAATTGATTCGATCAGCTGAACTATTTTTAGCACTTGAAAGCAATTAATCATGTAAATGTAATTCAAGAATTGGCTCTGTGCATTAAATATCTAAATTCTACGAGGATATAATGCTTAATTATTTAAAGAAATTTAGAAGTGATACTTTAAATTTATAAGAGGACATTTTCTTTCTAAACTTATAATAATCAAATTTATATTATTTGAAGACTCCTAAATTTCTTTGCGTATTCAAAGAAAAAAAAATTCTTTGTGTTCATCTTTAAATTTGACCTTTTTTTTGTTTTTTTTTGTTGCTAAATTCTATGTTTTATTTTGCAGAGTTTCTCTTGATGAAATTATTCATTCAAGAGTATCTTGATAAAAGATGTTTAAAACTCGTTTATTAAGTCACCAAATACTTTTTTTCTGCTAAACATAATTATTACAAAAATATGTTAACAAACTTTGTATCAAGTGTTTTAAATGATTCAGTTTTATTTATTTATTTTACTGTTCATTTTATGCTACTACATACAAAATACCATGTTTAATTAAATATTTGGAAATTCTACATCGTCTGAGTTTTTTACGTATGTTTTAAATTTTGATTTTTAAAAATTTAAATACTTTTGGTTAATTCCTTATAGTGGTTGCGGTAACCTAGTAGTTATGGTACGAACTCGAGGCTGGAATGTCTCGGGTTCGAGTCCTGGTGCCACAAGGGATTCACCATGTAGAGCAGGCCGATGTACATTGAATCCGTAGAGGCTCAATGTCCTCCCGATGATGTGGTGTGGCAGTTAGGAAAGGGGGGTGCCAGCTCATATTTTAGTATAATCAGTAAGAATTTCTAGTCAACATATATTAAGACTGGATCTAACCTAGAAATTTTATATCTCTTACTATTCTAAATGTATTATTTGTTTTATTTTTATCATTATCTTAATTATTAAAGTAGATAATCTCTCATAATTTTAGAAATAAACAACTTTAGTTAAAGTTTTTGTTTTTTACAAAATCAATACTGTCAGTTCACGGCATACGAAGCGCTATTTGTGTAATTAAGAGAGTAGAGTGTGTTGTTGTGTCTGTAGTAATGTATGTATAAACTGTGTCTGTGCAATCCCAATTGCGCTGCCTGAACTGCGCATGCCCTGCAACTCCAATGTAAATGTACAGAGAAGTTATGAGAAATTAATAAACGCAAGTCCACAAGAAAACTGTGTCGTGATTGTGTGTCATGAACAATATGTGTTAGAGACTCTTCAGTCCACTTACGTGTTAGAGCTATCGAATTAAACAAATACTTTGAATTTACCTCCATTATATTTATTCAGAGCTAATTTATTATACACAAAGATTAATTCATACAAAGTTTTTTTTTTATATAATAGTTAAGAGATATAATTTGGAAGTGAATATATACTTGTAGTATGGTATTTTGTTTCACATTTCTCATTGCTTTTCTCTTTTTTTTTTATTAATAGTTTTTCGAAAAAATAAAGCTTTACAAAAAAATTGTTGATGTTGCGTAAGTTAGTGAATAGTTCAAGAAAATTCATTTCTGCTCCAGATAATAAAATCTCTTAAGTAAATGTGTTGAAAATAAATCCAGAATTATTCCGTATAGTTAATTTAGATTTCTTAACTACTGAAACATCATGACTCTTAGACAGGATTCCTGAAAGAGGGATAAAATTGATATCTTATTTGTATTACTTGACTTAACTGGAAATTGATCAATCATCGATATAAATATATTTATCTTGAATTAACATATCAAAATTTTAACATTTATTTATAAAACAAACTAACGCAGTTTAGAACAAAGGATTTCAGAGGTTTGCTAGTGCCTTTTTAAAATTTCTTTATTCCTTAAAATCCTACATGATCTTTTTTTTTTATTGTATCCAGTTAAGGGAAATTTATTAAAGCTCTTGTTTCATTTAGTAAAACACTTTTATATACATGTGTGTAAAATAATTAAATGAATTTCCCAACCTAACCAACATATAAGATGCAAAATTCTTTTCAATGAAAATGTGTGTGTGTGTGAGTGAGCTTTTAATTTTCCGTTCATAATAATTGAGAACGAACAAAAATATTGTGATTAAAAACATTTGCGAATATAAACATCCCTTTTTTTTTTTTTTTTTTTTTTTTTTTTTACAAAACTAAAGATAAAAATTCTTCTGATCTTTCATGTTTAGAAAGACACCGTTTTGAGATCAACAAATCTATAGTACTGTTTTTGCGGCATGGTCCAAAAGATTCAAAAAAAGGGGAGTGTCAAGAATAGCGAATTTCTTTTGTCAAGAATTGGGGAGTGTTTCAAATACTTGAAAACTATCCTTCAAGTAATACTGAGAATTCCTTTTTCTTTTATTTTTGCTGCTTCGCTACTATACACTGGTGTGCAAAAATTAAGGACGAGACGGTTTTTTCAATATAACTTTGTACAAAAGCATTCCAAATCAACACATTTAATACCGTAAGATCCCCAATACGTAAGGACATGAGTAATGTAAGCAACACTTACTAAAAGAGAAATCAGAGGGATAAAAAGAAGCTTTATTGAAAAAGTAGCATGGAGCGCAATGCGACTGAAGGCCGAAACATCCCTGTGATGGGTGTCCAGCAAGAAATATCCGGTCTTTAGTAGGGGATATGATCTCCCCTGACTGCTAGGCAGGTTTCACAGCGTCTGCCCATGCTGAGAATGAGGGTGTCAATGAGTTGTTGAGGCATTGCTGCCCATTCGTCTTGCAGCGCCAATCGAAGCTCCGGAATCGTTACTGGTGGTAAGGTACGAGCTGCCAAGCATCTGCCTAGAAAATCCCATACATGCTCGATGGGATTGAGATCCGGAGATCGTGCCGGCCAATCCATACGTTCAATATCCTCACTCTCTAAGAGCTGTTCGGCAGCTACTGTGCGATGACATGGTGCATTGTCGTCCATGAAAAGGAACTGCGGACCCATAGCGCCTCTAAAAAGACGCACATATGGAAGAAGAATCTCGTTACAATAACGGGTCCCGTTGACTGAACCTGCGTCGAAGATGTGAAGGTCTGTACGACTACGAAGCATGATGCATCCCCAAACGAGAACACTGCCACCTCCATACCTGTCCCTTTCAATGATGTTCGAGGGATGATTGCGGCTTCCCCGCTCTCTCCAGATGAGTATGCGATGAGAATCGCTACTCAGACTGAATCTGCTCTCATCTGTAAAGAGTACTCGTCCCCATCCATTGTCTCTCCAATTCCGGTATTCCCGTCACCACAGAGAACGCCTTCTCCGATGGGCAGGCGTTAGAGGTACACACCGTACAGGGCGTCGTGGAAACAGACCACCACCGTGCAGTCTTCTGGCCACGGTAAAACGCAATATCGGTCGTCCAGTCGCCTGTGTCGTGTGTCTAGCGATTTCTCCCGCTGTCTGCTGCCTGTTTCTTCTGGCCTGTAAGGCAATATACCGGTCATCTGCGGGCGTGGTTCCTCGTGGACGACCACTACTGAACCCCCGGATAGCTGTTCCTGTAGTTTGAAATTGTCTCCAAAGTCGTGAAACGATGCTGTGAGCAATTCCGAACTCTGCAGCCACACTTGTCACACTGCGACCTTCCTCCAACTTCCCAATGATTCGACCTCGGGTAAAAGCATCCAGATGTCGTCTAACAGATTGATTATTAGCCATTTCTCGCTGAGGCAGGAACTCGGTGTGATTTTAACTGCTATACGGTGTGCAATCTCTTTGCCAGAAATACTAATCTTACACCGACAACATGCTTTACTACTCAGACACTCCCCCATTACGTCTACCTGCATATCTGCGCGTGTGCTACCGTACATCACCTCACTTAATCTCCTGATTGGTCTTTCTGTCCGCTCTGCCTCTTCGTCCAGCTGATATGCTAATTTTTCGACTTCGTCCTTAATTTTTGCACACCAGTGTAGTTCACTTCTTGTCTGATAATCATCAGTTTAGAGATCTTTTTTTTTTTACCAGTCATTTTATTGTAAGCGATCTACAGTTTTAATTAAATACCTTCAACAAGTACGAAATATGAAATATTATGAGTTTTGTTCAGTGATTAATTATATAAAAATACTAGCTGCGCGGGGTATAACGGCTAGTATTTGAACTGATCAACTGAATTTGTTTCACTTATTAAAAAAGCCCTCTGTTAACAACAAATGAAATGTATATTTTTTCTATATTTATTACAATTGAAACGAAATGCCTTAATTTTCATATACCAATTAAAAAAATTTACGAAGTTTGTATTCTTTTTTTTATAAACTATGTGTTACTTAGAAAAAGCCACAACATTTCAAATTTCACGAAAAGCAAAAAAAAAAAAAAAATTCAAATGTACTCATTTAAATTTCTAATACTCTTATCCTTATGAAAAAATAAAATAATTTTGAAAGGTAAAAAAAAAAAAGTCAGTTCTTGAAAACACTAATCTAAAATAAAGTCCAAGTAATGATCAGTGCATATAATTTGCTCAATTTAGCCAATTAAGAAATACACATAAAAGCTATTTACCTAATCACTTACATATTTTTCAAAAAAATTATAATGTTATAAAATCAATCAAAGTATTGAAAAATTAGGAATATAAAATGCTTGCATTATTTTTATATAGTTTGACAAAGTTTAATATTAAAATATGCTCTGATATTAAAACATTTGAAATAGAAAATGTGCTTAAATAAAGTTAAAGCTTTTTAGAGTAATTGAATTTAATAGAAGCGTTGCGCACGAAAGATGAAAAATATACATGTTAGATGGATTAGCTATTGAATGACTTTTGGAAGAAAATTGTCCCATATTCATTGCATCGCTAAAAATCATTCAACATTTCTTAAACCTAAAAATTAAATTTTAAATAATAGTAATCAAATAGTGTTATTAATCAAAAAACAACAAAAATGGACAACTAATTTTATAAATTAATTTAACATTGAAATTTAAGAACACGGGTTCTTTTGGCTGCATACTTCAAATTTATATGCAATCACACCTCAGCTGGGACGTTTAATTTGTATTTTATTAACTACCACACAACATCATTCGACAAATTTGAAATCCCGTTTCTTATATTAAGTCGCACTTGCGGAATTTTACAAAGTGGGTTCTCTTGGTAAAATCAGGATTCGAACCCATGACTAATCTTTTAGACTGCGACCCATTAAAAAAGATAAAAGCTGTAGAAATACCTTATACGAAGTAAAAATAGACGTGAAAACTAAATACTATGTAGAATTTTCCCTTAGAATGTAGATTCTTATAAATAGTTTTGTACCGCGGA
Source organism: Trichonephila clavata (assembly GCA_019973975.1). Taxonomy (NCBI): domain Eukaryota; kingdom Metazoa; phylum Arthropoda; class Arachnida; order Araneae; family Nephilidae; genus Trichonephila; species Trichonephila clavata. The sequence goes on along the minus strand of BMAO01009136.1, from coordinate 39,273 downwards.
AATCTGTCACGAACTGCAGTCTTTTAATGTATAAAAGAAAGTAGAAAATAGAAAGACTGAATTTAAGCAGTAAAAAAAACTAAACTTTATTTAAAAAAAGATTTCTTTGAATGGAAAATAAATTGATTGATTTGAACATACCAAATTGTATTAAAAATCTTTAAATTTCATATGAATTTCATTAAACTTACCAATAATTTTATTTTATATAATTATTCCACTTAACAAATGGTTAGAAATTTGTATTGTTTTCAATATAACAATTATAAATCAAATAATAAATATAATGTTTTTCGATAAAAGGAATTTAGTTAATTAAACCAATACTTAAATTAAGTGTTTTAAATTCATTAGAATTTCCTGCTTCAGAAAATAAGGTAGGCAAAATGCAGAATCTTCCTCCAAATTGTAAACACAATATATGTAGAGAGAGACCTTACATTTTTACTTTTAAATTAGAATTAATGATACATAATTCGTTCTTGCATTTCTTGGTATAAATATTCTCTTAGAAAAAAAATTAAGTATTCGAGTATTCTTTTTTCCCATTTTACATAAAAATGACACCTTTAAATTGACGAATGCTTCATTTCATAGAGAATGTGATGACTACGGGCCATTTTCCAATTCCATGAACGTTATTATTGACAAATCTTAACACGTTCACCAGATCAAATAGCAGAATAAGCAGTTTTACAATAAATAAAAATATCTCTAATTGTTAAAAATAATTAACTAAATTTTGTTTTTTAAAATAAATATGTTATAGAATACACATATTTATATAAATATTATATGCATATTAAATAAATTATATATAATTTATTATTTTATAAAAAATATTGTAAAGTGTAAATAGGTAAAAAGAATCTAAAGATAATTTTATCAAAATCTCTCAAGTAATATAAGGACTCTTTTTAAGCAGTGATTCCCAGAGTGGTCTATACAGACCCCCAAGGGTCTATGACGACCTGCAAGGGGTTCACGTCAGCAAAAAAATAATTTGGGGGTCCACTGAGGGGCAAAGGAGAGTCTATGAAGAACATAAAACAAGAACGGGACTTTAGTTTTAAAAGAAAATTTAATCACGTGGAAACCAAATTTTACCCGTTTAACAGATTTATTTACTAAATTTAATGAGGTTAGTTTGTACTTACAAGGGGAGAGCATAAATTTTATTAAAACAAGAACTATTTAAGCATTTCTCTCCAGATCAACTACAGAAGGATTATACTAGAGATCCCGAATTTTATCAATTGGACACAGACAATCTGTCCGGACGTATTAACCTGCGTTCAACAGTTAAATGTCTTTAATTCAGATTTTGAAACCAGGTGTGAGAATGCTTTAACTATGGTAATACCACAATCTCTCTCTCTCTCTCTCTCTCTCTCTCTCTCTCGGCAATGGATTCATATGGTCACATTGAAGAAAAAATGTCACATTACAATAGGAACTGATCGTAATGACCTCTAACGAAGATCTTAATGTTTAACTATAGAACCCGAACTATAGAATATCGTGAAGAAATTTTAAATTGCTTTTCCTAGTGGAAGGAGTTTCAGTGCGGTTGCCTATCTCCAAAACTTAAAAAAAAAATAAATAAAAAATAAAAAAACTGGACACTACTAACAGGGAGATTTAATAATAAATCTGACAAAATTGATACCAAATGTTGAAAATTTGCTATTGTAACACCAGATCCTCCCATTAAAATCATTTGTTTATTGTTTAGTTATCTTATTTAACAGTTTTATTTATTAATTAACTTTTAATTTAATTAATTCACAGTGATTTTTGAATTTTAAACACTATACTTCATTACAGTTAGAAATTTAATTCTTTTAAAGTAGAGGTAGTAATACCAGCTGTCAAAAAGACAGTTAAGTTGATAAATTTACAAAAACTTAATATTAATTAAGCAGGGGTCTATCCCAAACTGAAAAACATGGCGAGGGGTCTATGAGACAAAAAAAGCTTGGGAACCTATGTTTTGAAGAGTCCAGCAAAAAAAAAAAAATTATTTATAACGTATATAGTGAAAATCACTTAACACGAAACTGAAGAGACTGAAATATCTTTTTGTGTTAAAAGAATTTCGTGTTATATAAGAGATATTGCAAAAAAATAAATAAAACATATCAACAAAATTAAGTTTATTAGAGCTTATTTTATCTACATAGAATGTATATGCATGTATTTCATAAAAATCAGTGAAACAAAAACATTCACAAGAACTAAATTAAATTTAATACAAAATTTTAAAGTTTTTTGAAAAACAAAACATTTATTAAGTTTTGAGAAAATAATCTAATATTTTTCTTTGCATTGGCTTTTTAATCATCAAACTGTCAACAAATTGTTCAATGTCGTTCATTTTGTTATTCATTTCACCAATGGGATGCGTGTGTGTGTCTTAAAACTGCGCACACTTTGTATTGTGTTAAGATAAAAGCACTGCAAATTTCTAATTATTTAGTGAAGTAACAAATATGAAAAAAAAAAATGTTTGTAAAAAGTCACGCAATTAAAATATGATACTATTTGGTATTTTCAAATCAGGCCATATATTCAAGGGAAATCTACAACTTTTCATAATACTTATTATCTAATGTCTTAAATTTAATCATTTGCATTTTTTTTTCAATTATCTTTTATTAACTAGGAAACTGCATATCATGAAAGGTTTCTGTAATATACTCCTGGGTATAAAAAGCTGCATTTTGAGGAATAATTCTATATGTTTAATTAGAACATTAATTTTTATTTTATATAAAAAAATATTTTTTGTATCTTTTATTGTTTTTTAAAGAGCCGCAGCTGAGTTGTGATTCGAATTTTGATTTTAGCGAAGGTCTGTCATGTGAAATTCTGCAAGTGCTTATTATAACGTGAAATGGGTGGTATTGTGTACAAGTTAGAATAATACCAGTTAGTGAACCAGTTTATGTGCCACAGTGGTATTCAAGCTTTTTAAACTCACGTAATCCTCAGAACTGTAAGGTATTTTCAGGGAGCTAGCTCCATTCCACCCACACACAAATACTATAAAGAGAAGGCAATTAAAAACAATAATATTTTGAAGTAGATCAACATGTTATAGGTACTTCGTGTAAAGACAATTTTTTTTAAAAAAAAGTATTGTATTTTTCATCCAAAATTTTATTGTAATTTTTTAATATAATTTATTCTCACTAATAATATTAATTTGTGATCTAAGTGACACTTACTCATGCGTTATATTCAGTAATTAGAATATGTGCTTGCATTTTTTAATACAAACTGTTTAAGTCTAGATTTATTGAAATCATCTGCAATCACATTTCATATTCTAGGTGCTTCATTTTTTATATATATATATTTTTCTTTTTGCCCGCAGATACATTCAGAAATGTTTTTCCATTTAAATTCATAGTTCTGAAGGGCATTAAAATGTTTACACTGCGAAACAAATCCCGTGTATTTTTCATGAATTTGCAACTTAAAATTTAGGAGCTGTTCTTGCGTAAACTTAGATTTTAATGTCGAATCTGATGATCTATCGAAAAAAAAAAAAGTTGCTTCTTCTCTTTCATTATAGGTATTATCTCCGCAAACGAAAAAAGGTTCCTTTTTTTATTAGAAAACTATTTAGCTTTGCAAAACATTGTACTAACGAGTATAAAATTATTCAATTGAACCCCGGAATAGTAAACAATAGAATATAATGTTAAGAAATTCCACAATTAATTATGTTAATCACTATTTAAATTTCATTCTAGATAAGGAGTTTGAAAATTTGGCTTTCTTCTTAAATCCTAAAAATGATTTTACTTTTTAAAAGGACAGGAATATATACAGAATTGCATATGTTATGCTATATTTAATACCATATATGATGTTCTGCAATAAAAAAAATTACCAATAAAATGAATTTTTAAAAAAATAATATTCTTATTTTAAGTTTTTAAATTAACCAAATGCTATTAATCATATTTTTATTGGCTCTGGTCTATAACCAAATCTAAATCTAATGCTAGGATTTTTTGAAGATTGGCTACGATCTCTGAAAAAATCTAAATCGTATTGATTAAAACGTATTTTTGTTTTATAAAGAGAAAGGTGTGATTCCTTAAACATTCTTTTTTCACATTCAAAATTTCACTGTTAGTATAATTTTCAGCATTTAGTGGTATTAAAATATTTTTAAAATCAAATTATGAGTTTTTGATATTTGTATAATATTTTTAAATATGCAATAACTTTTTTTAGAAAATTGTGGGTTATTGAACACATAAATTTAAATATCTTTACATAGCTAGTATGCAAATTTTGTTTTATCAAATCTAAGCAAAAATACCCAGAACTCTCGAAAGCGAATCCTTCAACACTCTCTTTGGGGGCAGGGGAGAGAAAAAAAAAGCGGAAATGGGATGGTTTTTTTATTTTATTATGTGCCAGCTGCAATGATCGTTGTTTGTGGTAAGGAGAATGCATACAGTGAACGGATGGACCAGTCAGCTAAAGATCCTTATCAGAGAAAGAAAAGGGGTCCTATTAAAAATTTCACAGCAAGCAGCTTTTGCTTGAACAATAGAGAAGGGTCGTCTTATCCAAGGGGTCAAATTCTGCATAATACAATACAGTACCCGTTTGAGATGTTGGGACGTTTCTTCCGCCAAAGGGGAAGGACAGTGTACATAGAAGCAGCTAATTGCTTAACCCCTCCCCAACGGCTTTTCATCGTATTTTTGGCATTGACAACAATAAATCCTTATCTGAGAGAATGTAGCTGGATTTATAGTAGTTTCTAAAAAGCCTTACTTGGAATGAGAGGCAGGCAAAAATGAGAAAAATCTAAAACAATACGGTGTAGAAAAACCAATGGTCAAAAAATGTGTCTAAAATATATAGCCGCCAGTGATCTTCCCAACTCCTTAAAAATGAAGACATGGCAGTTTTAAAGAGAGGTCATCGATTGTGTGGGAACAGAAAGACAAGCAAAACTGTCCTTTTTTTTTTTTACTAGTGTAGAAGGGGATATTTACTATACTAGGAACTACTTTCTTCCTTTGTAATAACTATCAAAATTCAAAAACCAGAATATTGAATAAACTTAAAGCAAAATAAAAAAAGATTAAAAGCACGAAGGATTTTCACTTTGAATTCAAGAAGAATTTAAGAATAATCTCAAACAATTAAATTTTTCTTTCGTGTGAAAATCATTAACTTTTCCTTTCAACCCCACTTAAACATATAAATATTGCTGTTGCATTTTTTTTTTCAATAACAACAATAATATTTTCTACCCATTTTGATGCACACCTCAATAAAGTTATTTTCAAATAAACAAAAATTTCTAATTAAATTTATATTTTATTTAGATCAAAAACATTGTAAATTTTAAAAAAAAATTATTTGTAACAAAATCTAATGTATACATACAGTAGCGCACACAAACATTTGGTTGCCTCCTATGTGCGCACACTATGTAAAACAGATTTTGTGCTCACAATTTCATAAAAAGCTAGCCATTTAATTTGTTAAGAAAAAAACTTAAAATTTGTGAAGTGATTTTAAAATGCTACTCCTCCTACAAAAGTTTACATACACGCATGAAATTTGATTTACAAGAAGGTCAAACTATGCATAACAAATGTTGGTATGGGTTTTGAAATAACATTATTGGTATTCGTACAATACTTCTTTGTATGAATGCTTATTGAAAATTCCTTAAAAAATGTATAAATTCTGAGCTGAGATAAATTATTTTGAAAAAAAATAAGTATTGCTTTGATTTAAAAATGCATAGCAACTTTTGTTACATGTACTATTAGCAATAGGTAAAAAAAAAAAGCATTATGCACTATAGAAAAAAGTCTTAACATTTTAAATAAAAGCAAACTAGTTATTTTATCTTTCCGAGATAAGGTAAATTTTATAGTTTTGATTTTCATAGGGATGTGAATAAAAACGAACGCAACGGTTATCCTAATTCTGTGTTTTTTAAGTTTAGAGCTTTCAAATTGTGTCAGGTTATAGAAAAGTAAAAAAATTAAATAATTTAAGCTAAAAAATTAAATTTGATTTTTGGACCGATTTTTGCCAATCGTACTGTGTCCTCTTAACGAAATTAATGGATTTGTATTTGATCTATATAGAAAAACAAACTATTGAATTGATTTTATTGCAATTGAATTAAAATATTCTTTACTATCTGGATTGAAATTAAAGTTTTGTCTGAAATTATAAAGTTAAGATGTCCATCTTCATTAATTAATAAACTTTCTTTTTATTATGATCTTTATTTGAAAATATTGAACTAATGAAATTCAATAACATTTGTATTCAATTTTCTTGTTGATAATAAGTGTTCCCAAGTGATAGAAAAAAATTTTCCTTCTTTCTTTTTCCAAGCTTTGACAGCAAGTTTTCCTCATTCTGAAGCACAATTATTCTTCCATTAAAAATTCAATAATGAAGTAAATTTGACAATATCAATTAACTTGGCAATTGCTCGATAATTTTTGCCAAATTTGAATTTTTATGCAGCTTTTGCAGCCAGCAATACTCTTAAAAAATGAATTATTTTACATAGTATATAACTAAAAAAATGAAATAAACATTTTTAAATGTATTTAAATAATAAAAACTACAATGCCATTAATTTTAAAAATAAAATTGGAGAAAAAATATAGCACACGAACGTGTATTTTTTGCGGCAGTTTAAAAAAAAAAATGAATATAGAATTTTTTAGAAATATTCCCAAATCTTATATTAGAAAGATAGCTGCATTTTTAAGAATAACATAAAAGATACTTTTGTATTTGTATAAATAAATTTTGAAAAACCGAATGCAAGGATTATAACATTTAATTTTGACTCTTATCTCTTTGATGTGAATGTGGTGTGGCAGTTAGGGAAGGATGTACCCTCTTCCGCCATCCTCTTCCTCTTAAAAATGTGCAGATATAGCATTTCCAATAATCAAATATCAAACAACAAATTTTAAACTAAAACAAATGCAAAATTTTTTAATAACATTATTCAAGAAAGTAAAAAAGTTTACATCGCACTTTAAAGCCGCACGCAGGGCCGCCGTGTGGGGGTGGCAAAATTGTTCACCGCACAAGGGCGCCTGGGGCAGGGGGCGCCAAAATTTATAGTACTTATAGTTTTTTTTAATTTAATGTCACTTACAAAAAGTTGTTTAAAAAACTCGCACTTTTGAATGTTTTATATTTTCTTATAGCAATAAAATAAGATTTTATTTTTTTACATTTTAATTTAATTTAATTTTGTTTTCATTTCTGCGGATTGCTTTCGTTTGTGTAAAACAAAATTTGATTTCCGATACCAACAATAAAAACACGTTCCGTGTGAAGTTCGCGCTATTATACCGAACGTGTTCAAAATCTAAGAATTTGTAACATGTAACAGCAGAAATTGGGAATGATTTGTATCGGCATAAATTTGTATTCATTATATGCTGAGAAGATGTTGTGGCTCTACATCGTTGTTTTGTTTGCTTTTTGTTTGCAATGATAACATTTTTAAAATTATGTAAATCGCTTGGTTTTTCTTCTCCAAGTCCTATTGTATACTGTTATTAAATTGTTCTTAAAACTCGAAATAAAATTTTTATTGCAGCGTTTCTCAAATTGTGGGGCGCACCCTTCAAGAGGGCGGGATAACCCTACTTGGGGGCGCGAACGTATCGCGAAAAATCAAAAACGAAAGATTTAAAATAATTATCAATTTGATAAAATAATTTACAATTTAAAATAATTGCAAAGTAAAATACATTCTTATATCATAAAAAATAAAATACACATTCAAACTGATATAATACGCACTACTTATAAATGTATCAGCTCTGCACAAAGTATTTGATAGTTAATTTATCAATATTCAATTAAAAACGTCGCAAATATTGAAAGTTTGAGAAGCACTGCTTTATCGCTATCTACAACACTCTTTTTGGTATCGTAGCTGAGTTTTGCTTTGCAGCGCCTATCCCGTCAGGGCATTTATCTCTGGTGATATAGCTTGACTTTGATTAACTTGCCCATTTTAAATTTAAAGGTATGAGAAATTTAAAGTGCATGAGAAATTCAATCATGAATTCTTTTAGATTCTAAGCAGGATATTTATACACAAGGGCAGCCGAATTTGCGATTTCTTGCAAATTTAAGATATAAATATGAAAGATTGCAACATAACTGTAATCATCGCAATTCAGTTGAAAGTAATTTCGAATTTGTAGGGATTTCACCTAAATTCTTTTCGTTGTTTGTTCAGTGTTGCGAACTTTACTTATTGAAAAGTTCTTGTTATTTTCAATATTTTCATTTCTTTACAGACTGTTATTTAAAAATAAACTTCAAGTTCCATGAAAAGTCTTACCATACTTATTATTACATCTTAAAAAACCTACACAAGAAGCAATTCCTTAATACTTACTTTCTGTTTTAATAACAATATGATTCATAATAAGCTAGCTTCCTGTTTCAATATTTCGCAATCTTTTCGTATGATGTAATTTTACTGATGTAATTTTGTCCCCCTCCTCTGCTCTTATGCAGATATGTTTTTTTTTTTATTAATTATAATAATATTGTATTAAATTTTTTTGTTCATGCATATTTTTGTATCATTTCCTGTCTATCTCGGTGGACCATTTTGTAGCTCTAAGCCCTCTGTTGGATGCGAGTTCTATCATCCCGAATAAATTAATAGCTAGGGATTCTCCAACGACGTTTTAAAGCGTAGCATTTCGTTTCTGCTTCCTTTTAACGTCAGTAAATACTCGAGAATATAAAAATCCTATTAGATAAATTATAAAACTAAAATTATAGATTAAAAAAAAAGAAGAAAGAAACCAAGTGGGGTGCGCTTAAGCGCAAACAACGCCAAGAAATAGAAGACAGAAAGTAAAAATTGTAGCTTTGAAAATATTTAAAATATTCCCATATTTTTATACTTGATAGAATTCAACCAAGATAGAGCCCTCAATTTTTTTTTTTTTTTTTTTTTTTTGCACCAGGGCCTTTAAATACCTAGCTACGCCACTGCCTTCAGGAAATCACTTTTTTTTTCAAAGAGAAAGAGTTGACGCAATTTTAAATCAGTAATTTCTTCAATTTTACTTCATTCCTTTAAAACTGCAAACGGTAATTATGAATTTTCTTTTCATTTATTTTGTATTTTCCCTTGAGACTTAAAAAATGTACAAACATTTTTATCATATTAAAATAAAATCAAAACATACATTTATTATTTGCTTTCCTTTACAAAGAAGGCAGTGAAAATAATGTCCAGCTTAATGAAATCTAATTAAAAATATTTTTTATTTTGTAAATTTTCCGTGTTACATCAGCTAATTTTAATATTTTCGTCTATATATATATATATATATATATATATATATATATATATATTTCAATGGACTTTTATAGTACTTTTATGTTGATTAATATGCATCAATAATTGTTTTCTTTGCTTGAATACATCTTCCAAAAACACACTTTTCTATGGAAGAACAGTTTTATAAAGTTTAATTATTAGTGTAAACATACTGGGTGGCCCAGCGGGTAATGTTTGAAACAAATGAAAAAATAAAAACAAATAAGAGACATGAGAAAAATTTAATGACGTTTATTGAATGGACATATTGGGCAATTAATGATAGAGAGGTTCGAAGTGCCCGCCATCTTTAACAAGGACAGCAGTTAGGCGGTTCTGGATCTATTGGACTTTGTTTCAAACATTATCCGCTGGGCCACCCGGTATGAAATTCATAAAAGTAGTACTTAAGGTAGTATTGGTATTGAAGTTTTTTTCACGAAACTTCCAACTTTAATTCCTAGCATTGATATTTTGACACTGATCGCTCTTGCACTGAGCTATATAAATAAAAATAAATAAATAAATAATATCTATAATATTTCTTCATTTCTGAAGGAATGGAAAATGTTAATGTCTGTGTGTAAAACTTGATTTAAATAATATAAAAAATATTAATTGGAGCATGACAGTCTTAACGCGACTGTTGCTGGGATGGGGGATCTTTTTCCTGGAAGCTCATATCAAGGTATCTAATACTTTCAAGTAGTTGTCTCAAGTAGGTGTCTAATACTTTCGATATCTTGTTTCACTAACAACTGGTTCTTTCTTGAAAATATACCGATTTCCGGTCTAGAATTCCCTTTACTTCATAAATTCTCTGAATTTTTCTTTATAAAAAATAATAAAAATAAATGCAGTAAAATATTCTTGATTCAAATGATACTACAGAAAAACTAGCTTTCAGAAACAGAAATATTTGCTTTTATAATAAATAAGGAAACAAAAGTTGATTGTAAATTAATGTTTACAACATGTGTAAATGATAGAATGGCTGGTTAATATGAAATTTTTTGCCTTAATTTTGTAGAATTATTCTTTGTTGAAAATTTTATTTAACTTTTTGTACAACGCTTGTGATGTGATTTTTATTTGTGTGCACAATTCATCATATTCTGAATATAACACTGTGTATGTCTTCTATCATACAAAGATTTAAAAATTCAAATTTATTGTAACCAGGTTATTCACTGAACATTTGGTTACTGAAATACACACATTTGTGTTAAAATTATTCTTACTTTTTGAGAAATATATTTCTCTGGAATACCCTACTCATATCGTAAAGCATTTGAAATTTACTTCAGATCACAAAAAGAAGGGGGGTTCATTTTTGAGAATTTATATTTTATGTACACAATATTTTACGTTTCCATATCTGTAGAGTATCATTGAAAAAAAAAACTGATATACAACAGTTCTTCGAACATTGTACAATCTTTAATATATTAAATATAGGCCAATATTTAAAAGGCAAATAAAGGTGAACAAACTACAAAAAATTGTTAATGTACTTTATGTACGTTATGGAACAGTACGTAATGTACATTAACTTTTACGAAAAAAAATTCATGTCAAGCATAAAATCTGCACAATATTATTTTTTTAAAAAAAGAGTTGAATAACAGTTTATAGAAATGATACTATCTTTTGTAAGATATGTATACGATGTAACTTTTCAAGCATACAAAGATCAAAAAATATTCTTACATAAGGATTATTGCCTAAATTTTCATTATATTTGTAAATTTTGTTGTGTATAAACCTACAAACATTTCCAAACAATTCAACCAAATGACAAAGAAATTGTAAAATTAAAATTTTAGATATTCCTCTAACAATCAAACTGAAGGGAATTTTAATAAATTGCAATCAGAAATTTTTTTTTTTAAAAATATTCACAGTAAAATCAGGTTGTTTTGTAATTATTAAAAATTTCTATGAAAACATTAATTGACAGGCAGAAAATTTGCAAGTTTATAGAAGAGAGTAGCTGAGTACCTGTAACACAATATATATTTTGTACAGTTTAAATTATATGAGTATTTGTATTGAGTTATGAAATAAAAAACAGTACGCGTCAGCACCATAGCTTAGAACAGAGGATCTCAAACTTGTCATGTTTTTTGATCTGGGCCCTTGCTTACTTAATATTGAATTTTCGCAAATTCATGAACTTCAAATGTGTTTTGGACAGTTGGTATACTGTGGTAGTTCGCTGCTATTTTAAAAATACATTTACTTTTCTATCTGTAGTGAAGTGTTGTGTGAAAAAAACTAAAATATATACATGTTAATTTTTTAAACATTTATTAGATTAAAGTTAAAATTTAGTACCTGTTACACAGAATAAGAGAGTAAAAACAAATGCTTTTATGACGCTTTAGTTACAAATTTTTAATACTTAGCATAAATTTAGTTAGGTTTTGCCCTAAACCTTCTCGGTTAGCAACGTCCTGTCTATTTTTTTTTCATAAATAGAAACAAATTAAGAAAAACTTTTATCTTTCAAATTAACAAAATAATTCAAAAAGCAACTTTTTATTTATCTCTATAAAACCCAGATAAATCTTACCCTTAAATGGGCAGAATTTGATTTATCTATTTCTGATATACAATTTCAATTTAAAAATAATAAAAAAAATACTAATAGTTTTTCATTAAATGTTTATAATTATTATGTACCTGAGATGTTTTCAATATTTCAATTGCTTATAACAAATGCTTTTTAGTAATTTGTATTAATATTGGTTTAATTTACTTAAATATTTTGAATCAGCAGAAAGAAGAAAAAAAAATTCACACTTAATTCTGAAAAATAAATTTTCTAGAAAAAAAATATTGTTTCTAAATTTTCAGTTAAATTAGCTTCTTTACCTGAATCTTTATTTAGTAGCAAATGACATAAATGGGCTTTCGACTTTCAAATAATATGTTGAGAGAAAATTATATGATGCATTTTGTAAATGAAATGAAAATTAAATTTTCTTTTATTTAGTGCAATAAATATTTTTTTAGAAACATGTTCTCAAAAAAAATTAACGGATACTAAAAATGTTAATGAAAAGGACATTGATGGATTAAATTTAAAAAAACTGGAGTGACAATGAAGTTTTAAAACATTGCAAAGAATTAAAACAAAAATTAATGGATACTAAAAATATTAATGAGAAGGACATTGATGGATTAAATTTTTTCGAAGAAATAAAATCTTTGCGATGTTTTACCAAAGAGGATATGTCACCTATTGATGTTTTAAATTATATTTATGAAAACAATCTTATCGATACATTTCCAAATATTGCAATAGCTTTACGGATTTCTTTAATCCTGCCAGTTTTGGTGGCTACTGGAGAACGAAGTTTTTCAAAACTTAAAACTATAAAAAAAACTACATGCGATCTACTATGGCGCAGGAGAGAGATTATCGGACTTGTCAATTATATCCAAAGAGAGCGAAATTTTGGATAAATTAAATATAAAGGAATTGATACGAGCATTTGTAGCTGCTAAAGCTAGGAGAATAAATATTTGAATATATTTCCTAATTTTTATATTTTACTTTAAAAATTTTATATCACTTTTGTTTTGTTTTTAAAATTTATGAAATAATAATAAAAAAAGCAAAAAGACAAACGTGATTTAATATTATAATTTTAAAGCTTTTCAGTTCGAAAGTCAAATTTCGAATACTATAAATGAGTATTTCACATTTTATTTGTAGCACATTATAAGAACCCCATAAAAGGGCGCCGAATTTCAACTTGAACAAGGGCGCCTAATACCTACGCAGCGGCCCTGGCCGCACGAGCGCTATCGGTGAAGGTTCTCATAATTTTGAACCATGGTCATGCAATGAGGACAACTCCTCAGCTGTCACCCGCTTCTCCTAACTTCCACACCACACCAACGGGAGGGCATATGACCTTTCGACATATTTAACGTGCATCGGCCTCCTTTGCACGGCGGGTTTTCAGCGGTACCAGGCTCAAACTCATGATACGCCAGCTACGAGCTTGTGACCTTGACCACTACGCTACCACGGCCTAGTGGTCAAGCTGCTCAGAAAAACTAGAAGTACACATATAATTCGATTCAAGGGAATTATAGAAAAAATAACAATTGAGAGAAGCTGAAAAGTTTTATTAATATTTTATCTAAAAAGCTTCAAAATTAAAAAAAATAAACGAAGAAAAATTTGTTAATTATTTTTTATTGAAATAAATTTTGCAGTCAAAATAAGCTTTTCATTTTTTAAAATTTTATTAGTATATCTGTGTAAATCAAATATTAATTTTTAACATTAAAATAAAGAGTAGTGAAAAATAGTTTTTTGAAGATGTTAGAAATAATAACATATAAATATATATAATATAGCATTTATAAAAAAAAGTTTAATCGTAAAAATATTAAAAATAACAATGTATGAAAAAACACAGTAACTAGAAAAAAGTTTTATTGAAAAAAATAAAATGTAAATATATATATATATTTATATGTATAAATAGATTTATAGAAAGTAAACATAGTATGTAATAATAAATAAAGATAAGAGAGAAAAAGTTTTAAAACGTAAGTTTATTTATATATTTAATACTATTTTAATATATTTCAACAATTTTTATTTCATGTTTAAATATAGCGAGATCTCCTTACTTTAAAAAAAATACCAATAGTTTCAAAAGAAAATTAGAAATTTTATTTAAAAAAAAAAAAGAATTACATGTGTAAAGGAACTCTTTTTTGAGCCCTTAATATACAAACAAATTTCTTATATCTTAATCTTTTCAACTAAAATCAAAGTATTGTTCAAAGAGTAGTTCAAAATTTCTAACCTGAAATAAGCCCAAAACAAATATTAAAAATTCATTTTTTTAATGTATTCTATTTAAAAGGTGTAATTGTATTTCGAACTCTTTTTTGTGGTGGAAGCCCACAATTTCTAATTTTTTTACTCTAACTTAGTGACGCAGTCAGACATAAGAGGATCCAACAGACGGGCAGCCACATTTAAATGATACTCGCGCTGCTTGGCGTTTTTGGCGTAATTTGATGCTTGAAAAAGCCCCTGTTTCTGAAGATATCCCTCAGACGCCCACAGATACATCGTAATCAAGCGTAATCAAGCAAGTAAGAGAAGTTGCTTTAAACATTCTTATTTAAATTTTTTAAATAAACATTTGTAAAAGCATCAAAAGTTTCAAAACTAATTTATTCACATTAGAAGAAATTTGTATAAACCTCAGAAGTGAAGCCAATCTATCCTTTGGTTGAATACTATCTCTATAATATCGCTTTTAGAAATAATTGGCTCAACTATTGATAGTAAATTATCGAAAAGCTGCTGCGACATTCGAAAAAAATTAAAATAGCTTTCTGTGTCTGAGACTCGCATCTCAACTATTAGCATAGATGTTAGCTTTAATCGCTTTTTTTTAATAAAAAAAATACGTCGAACCCGCTATTGTTTCTTTTCCTCCCTTTTTAATGCTAACAAACTTGCAAAAAATTATTTTCTCTTGCGATCCAAGTCAGAATTAACTACTTATGAGTGATTTTCAACTCCTATATTTAACGTCACCTAATGAGCAGAAATCCACCGCGCGCGTACGAAAACGCTTTGTTGTGAATCGATCAACGAAAATATCTCTGATTTCTACTTTGATCGCGACGGCGAACGCCCTGGTGTGAACGGAGTGCTAGAGTAACTTTCCTTGAAGGAAATAAATACACTGAAACAACGTTTGAAAACATCCACAGTCAAAAATTTAGATGAAAAGAACGCAGGGGGGGGGGGGGCTATTTTTTCATTAGGGCCCAGGGCCTCAAGAAGTCTTAAAACGTCCCTGCATATAACCTAAAAGCCTTACCATTATATATTTGTTTTCTCTCTCCTCTTTGAGAGCAATAGCTTTCTCTAACAATTTTAAGCAAACCTGGACAACAATAACAATTTCACTCAAGGTGATAAGTGATTTTTTTGTCGCTCCATGTCCCTCAAAACCTCTGACTGTAACTCAACGTGATTGAAAATGTAATTGTTTCTTGCGAAAAGGATAATTTATTTACAATATGTCTTTTCGAAGAGAGAATAAGAATAGGCCAAGGCAACAATCTTCTAAAGTACCTGTTCCTGTGTTTAGAGATGTATTCCAAGTTAAGAAAAGGGTATAAATCAGTTTATTATTAATAATTTTTCCAGCGTAATGTTATAGAATATATTTTTTGTTTTTATGAAGTTGATGAATTACACATATGTTCCTTATTTGACTCTATCTCTCATTCTTTATTTTTAAAAAGAGTGTGTTATTTATTTAATGTAAGAGAAAAGAATATTTTCTTAGAATTTTCATGTAATGGATTAAATGGTGAAATTGTCGAATTGGCCACTGGTCCGCCAAATTTTAAAAAATCGCTAATTTGGCGCGTTTTTGCGTGTTGTGTTTTAGAGTAGCAACCCTACCACACCAGGATCCCTCACTGATACGAAAATCAAAAGGGTTACCTGATGTGGCGTGTTTATCGATTTGGCAAGAAAACCTGTGGCGGGATAAGTGGCCGATTTGACAATTCAACCAATTAAACAAGTCAGACATTTTAATCATATGTCAATCACTTAATGCGTATGTGTTAAACATTTGTGAATTATTTGTTTTAAAGACAAAAAATGTTAATTTTTAATTGAACTTTAAACAAAAAATTTCGTGCATCAAATTGACTTATCAAAAGTGAAATTGCAGCTTCATGAAAGTATGTATGCGAAAATGAGAGGAATGTTAAAGATTACACTCATGTACTAATTATTTAAAAAAAAACAAATCAGAATATTCACTTGAACTGTTTATTCATTGTTTAATGTGGCCTGGACAGGTCTACCATACAGATCTCTAAACATTGAAGCATACTGTCAGTGAGCTCAGTAACAATATAAAATTTGAAATGTTTAAAGCTACTTACATATTATTGCAACAATCGCCAACTCTATTAATAACTGGCCAAGTTGGTAACCATGATTTCCTGTGTGTTGTACATGCGAAATTGGCAACCATTTGTTTTATTTCATATAATGTCGGCAATAGTTTGTGATAATATATATGTTCCTGTTTGAATTCTAGAAGTTGGACTGTAATCAGTTTTTGTATAATTATTTGGTACTTACCAGAGGCGGATTAAAGTATTTGGAGGCCCCTGGCGGTAAAAGGTTTGAGGCTCATGGGCTTAAGAGTCGAAAAACTAAAATAGTGAAAAGAGTCGCTTACTTTAAATTCTCAAAATAAAATGTGTTGCTATAATAAAACTCATCAGCTAAAGAAAAATCTTAACTGTATATAAAAAGAATTAAAAACCTTACTTAAAAGCTTACAGTTTTGCTATACAGTTTGATTTCTCTTTGACAAATTCATCAATTAATTTTACCATATCTATTTTGTCCAAAACATTTTATTCTGTATATAATATGGCCATGTTGTTAAATTCGTCTTTTCTCCCATAGTGCTTCTTAAATTTTTTATCACGTTTTAAAACTAAAAAAGATCATTCATCTGATGCATTCAATATCAGTATTGTTAAAAATATTTTCAAAAGCTTTTCCACGTTAGGATTTCTCTTGCATCTCGATAAATTTCTAGCGGGGGTTTCATTGTATCTTTGTTTTCTTTTCATTTCTTGTTCCAAGGGGGCATAATTGGTTTGTCGTTGGCCTTCTGCACTCATCAAGTTTGGGGCCCTTACCAGCGCTGGGGGGCCCCTGGCGGCCGCCAGGTCCGACACCCGCTTAATCCGCCACTGGTACTTATATACTACAGTAGAACGTCGTTTATCCGAATGTTTATTATCCGGGCCAAAGTCCAGATACGTTTTTGAACAGTTGTTTTGCGTGAGGCCAATAGTGACAGGAAAACAGAAGGTGAGGGATATTTGGGGAATTTCAGTTGAGTGGATTTGGTAAACAAACATCTGTGCGGAAAAATATTAGGCCAGTGTGTATCTAAGTGAAGGGATGTATACGTGCTTTTTTGTTGAGTTGTGAACTGCTATGGCTTCGAATTCAAAACAGAAGTGTAATGTTTTGAACATAGAGATAAAGCTTGAAATATTGAACCGTCTCGCGAATGGAGAAAGTGGAACATCTCTAGCAGTTTTATAATGTTGGAAACTCAAAAATTTCTGAAAAAAAAGCAGAGAAACCATTTTAAATTTTGCATCACAGAAGATGACGCAAAAAAAAAAGGAAAACCTTGAGAGAAGCAAATAATGTTGTTCTTGATCGTGCATACGAGAAAATGTACAATGGTACAGCGAAATATAAGTGATTATTTTCCACAATAAAGGTAAAATTGAGACATTTTGCACCTATTTTGCTATTTCTTTAAGCACATTTCCTGCATGTGATTATTTTTTATTTTTAATATTTGTATTGTGTACAATTTCATAAACTGCATGGATCTCATTTGGTTTTCGGTTATCTGAACTATCACGTATCCGATTGGTGTCCGGTCCCAATTGATTCGGATAAATGATGTTCTACTGTATTGCAAAAATGTTAACGTTTAAGATGACTCGCCAAGTTGGCAACCCCAATTTTGAAAGGGTCATATGTGCTGAATTGGCAACCATGTGCTTTGTTTCATATAATAACGCCAATACAATTGCAATAATATGTAATTACCAATTAATTTTGTATTTTGCTTAAATAATTACACTCGTTTATTATAACTATGATAAGTAAACCATCTGAACTAAAAAGATTCATACTTTGCTCTTTTAATATCAGTGATTGAATAAATTAAATACCAAACATCATTTATTTGTCACGATTCGGATTTTTTTTCAAAATAATAATACTTTGCCTATTTTATGATTTCTTCTAAAATGAATAAATATCGATGCATTTAAATGAAAATGATTTTTAAAAAAGTCATTGATCATTTCGAATCAATGATTAAAAAAATAAAATGCCAAAAACTATATTTCTTTAAAGAATTTTATAGGAAAAAAACAACTTTTTTTTTTACAAAACAATGATGTTTTTTTATATTTTATGATTTTTTCTCATATGAATCAATATCGTTGCGCTTAAATAAAAATGATTTTTAAAACTTTCAGAATCAGTGATTTAAAAAATAAAAAGCCGAAAACTTATTTGAACGAATTTTAATAAAACACTCAAAATACTTAAATCAATCATTTAATAAATTCTTCATTCGTAAAGATAATTGCATGAAACTATTTTTCCATGTGTCGAACATTTCAAAAAATCCTCACAATTTTACTTCAAGATTTAAAATAGTAGTGAAATTTTGTAATTTTAAAAATTTCTACTTCTCTGTCTTTTTTCAACATACAACTATTTTTAAAAAAGCTACATTTTCGTTTCCGGGGCCTAAAAAATTGCAACGAAAGAATTGAAATGTGAGTGAGGGATTTTTAAAGTCGCACTGTTCACCTACTCCAAAGTTTTTTTGGCAACGGACTTCGAAATTTTCAATTTAAAACTTTTAGAATCAGTGATTTTAAAAAAAAGCCAAAAACTTTTTTGAACAAATTTTAATAAAACACTCAAAATACTTAAATCAATCATTTAATAATTTCTTTTTTTTATAAAGGTAATTGCATGAAACTTTTTTCCCCCGTGTCGAATATTTCAAAAAATCCTCACAATTTTATTCCAAAAATTAAAATAGTAGTGAAATTTTGTAATTTGAAAAATTTATACTTTCTGTCTTTTTTTCAACATACAACTATTTTTAAAAAGACTACATTTTCGTTTCCGGGAAATAAAAAATTGCAACGAAAGCATTGGAAAGTGAGTGGGTGATTTTAAAATTCAACCTGTTTGCCTATTCGAGAATTTTTGGTGACGGACCTCGAAATTTTCAACCATTCTCAAGTGACGAGGACGACACCGGAGCTTTCACCCATCTTTAATAATTACCACACCACATCAACGCAAGAACAAATTTCGAAAAAGGGAATTTTTATGACATAGTTAAAGAAATCACTCACATCGCGCGCATACACACACACAAGTACTATCGGCCTGAGGGAAACACGAAATTTCCATGGGGATGAAGTTATTCACTCAGGAAAAGGAAAGAATTGGAAAGTGAGTGGGTGGTTTTTAAATTCGCACTGTTTGCCTATTCAAGGGTTTTTGGTGACGGACCCCGAAAATTTCAACCATGCTCAAGCGACGAGGACGACACCTGAGCATTCACCCATCTTTAAGAATTACCACACCACACCAACGCAAGAACAAATTTCGAAAAAGGGAGTTTTTGACATAGTTAAAGAAATCACTCACATCGCGCGCATACACACACACGCGCGCATACACACACACGCACACACACACACACACACACACACAAGTGCTATCGGCCTGAGGGAAACACGAAATTTCCATGAGGGTGAAGTTATTCACTCGGTAAAAGCCCGTGCAACGCCGGGCTAATCGGAGAGGAAAGAAATCAAAGTAATTTCGGAAAATAATATTGGAAGTGCTGAATCTGTGAAGATCGAGTGAATATTAACGTCCCACTGTTCAGCTACACGAGGCCTTTTGGGGACGGTCCCCGTAATTTTGAACCATGGTCAAGGGACGTGGACGACACCTGAGCTGGCACCCTCCTCTCCTAACTACACCACCACACCAACGGGAGGACGTTTGTGCTCTCGACAGATTTTACGTGCATCGCTCCCCTACACTGCGGGTCTTCAGTGGTACTAGGATCGAGAATTTGTGAAGAGAAGGGAAAATGTTAAGCAACAAAGCCATGACACGCACTCACGGGACATGCACTCACATCGTACACGTAAAACCCCACAAAAGTGTTGGCGTTAGAATAAAAGGAGGAAATTAACATGGGGATTAAGTTATACCCTCGGTATAAGCCCGTGCAACGCCGGGCCATGAAAGCTAGTCTATGTATGTATGTATGTGCGTCTATCTTCTCACGAACCGTACGAAGCAGAAAGTCGCGGAAGGTACCAAAAGATCGGGAATTTTCCGGGGAAGCCGTATTGCCCATTTATATTCCGATATTGTAATTAGTTGAAAAGATATTAATTAAAAACCTTAAAACGCCTAATTGTTTTACTCCTGCCGGTTGTTTACTTGGCGGAACTTCCATTCCGTTTCGGCCGAGCGGTAATCTTAAGTTTTCCACCATTTTAAAATTGCCATCCAATTTTCGGTGTTGGAACCAGACAAAAAATAATTACAGAATCGGAAAGATCATTTCTTTCACCACGATACGGTATAATTTTTTTGTGTAAAATAACGATATTTTCTATTTTTTTCGAATTTTTTAAAATAGTGTTAAAACTGATGCGTTTTTATGAAAATTATTTCTAAATCATTGCGTATGAATTTTTTTTCGTGTTATTAAATCGATATTCCACACTAATTAACTTCAAGCGTTTCTCTTTTAGATCCATTCATTTAAAAAATAAAATGATCAAAATTTTTTTTCTGCGATTTTTTAAAAATTACTTGAAATTGTTACTCGACATTGAATAACTTCGTTATTTATTAAAAATATTCCACGAAACTTTTTTTCCGTGTGTAAAGCAATATTATCCATAACATATACGAAGAGTGAAAAAATTGCTTTAAAATTACGGATTTTAAAAAACATTTTGTGATTTTCGTAAACTGCTGTTTTTCTGAGAAATAAATTAAAAAGTAGTAATTTGTACATTTTTATTTCAAAGTACGTTATTTTTGCAAATAGTTTGTGAAGTTTGAGAGCATTCACTTAAAAATTATGCCCTAAAAATGAAGGTAATGATTTTTAAATAATTAAAAATACGTGATTTTACATTTAGCCAAACATTGGCGTCGAAAATTAGCTTTGCGCCAAAGACTTTTGACCTGTTTCGTCGTCGACCGCATCTAACTTAAGGGTTACACTAAAAAATTCTGCCTTAAACAGGGGGAAATCAGTAACTTTGGCGAGTAAAAAAAAAAAAAATGCGAGTGAAAAAGTTATTTTTTCGTCAATTTTTCTTTATATAATTTTCAAAATTAAATAGCTATATATGTCAGATTAAGATGATAAAATGCATTCAATGCATTTCTGAGATTCATTTAAAATATTTATCAGTATCGAAATTTTTGTTCTCTTTCATAAAATTTATAGTTTACTTTAAAATAATGCCTAATGTATATTTCTTTTTTTGACATATAATTCCATAATAAAAACCATGATTTGCGTCAAGGTCACTTTGCGTTAGCTTTCTGTTTGGAAGACGTGAAAGGTTACGGTTGTTTTGAGTTTCGCTGACGTAGTAAAAAGGGGAATTCCCTTAAATCATTTGGCGCGGGACACAACAGATAGTTTTTATTATTATTAAAGATTGCTTTATTGAAGAACAGTGGAATATAAGAAAAATATATCATAAAAAAAGGAAATATTCTGAAATATATTTTATCACATGTATTATTTTCTTTATGAATTTTATACTGTGAATATGTAAATAAAGGCTTATGAACATTTTAAATCAATTTTATCATAAAATAATTAATAGGTTAGTTATGTATAAAAAACTTTTTTTCTTTAGATACGTGCTTAAATAATTTAATTAACACAGTGTGGAATAAAAAACTAAAATTAAAATAAAAAAATTAAATGTTTTTATCAGATAGTATTATTTTCTTTTTGAATGTTTTTTTTCAGTGAATGTGTACTTATAACTAGGTTTTCCCACATAGTGTTTTTTTTAGCACTTAAGTATGTTTAATCAAACATCCCCAAACGTTTCAAGAGCTATGTGTAGATTTTTTTTTATTATTATTTATAGATAATGGATTTAAATTAATATATTTTTTAAAATCAAAAAAAAAAATTTATATTATTTCATTATTAAATTATTTATTTGTTAATAAAAAGCATATCGCCTACTATTTTGGATAAAAAGTAAGATCTAGAAGATAATTCGAAAAAGGGAATTGTAATGACTTTAATATAAAAGAATCACACACATACCATGAACTTTGATAAAGGAAGGTGAATTTCCATGGCAATATTTATGCAATCGAAATAAATTTTAATAAAACACTCAAAATACTTAAAACAATCTTTTAATAATTTCTTCATTTATAAAGATAATTGCATGAAACCTTTTTCCCGCGTGTCGAATATTTCAAAAAATCTTCACAATTTTACTTCAAGATTTAAAATAGTAGTGAAATTTTGTAATTTGAAAAATTTCTACACCCTGCCCACCCACTGATCTGAATTTGACTTCATTTTCAGTGCTGCCATTATTTAAGTAAACGGTTTGTCACAATTAATTTGCTAAATGAACATTTTTAATCAATTTTATTATAAAATAAATAATAAGTTAGTTTTGAATAATATACTTTTTTTTCGTCAGAGATACGTGTTAAAATAAATTAATCAACACAAAGCGGAGTGAAAAACTATAAAATTAAAAAAAAAATTAAATGTTTTTATCAGATAGTATTATTTTTTTTTAATGTTTTTTTCAGTGAATGTAAACATATAACTTAGTGTTTTTTTAACACTTACATATGTTTAATTAAACATCCAAGCGTTACAAGAGCTATCTGTAGAATTTTTTTTATTAGTATTTATAGCTAAGGATTTAAATTCATATATTTTTTAAAATCGAAGGAATATTTCTATTATTTTATTATTAAATTAATTATTTTTTAATAAAAAGTATATCGCCTATTATTTTGGATAAAAATACGATCTAGACCCATTTTTAAGCTAACTGTAAGTAACGATTGATTGATTAATGAAAACCTGAAAATTATTTTAGTATTTTAGATTCCTAAAAACTATCTATTATTAAAAAAAGATGACTTTTTTTAATTAAGCATCAAAATAATTTTATTTTTATTGTTTAAATTTATTATTTTTTTACTAAAGCAATATTGTTTTTCAAAAGTCAGTAATAGAAATTTGAAGATAAATCTTATACCTGAGGGAGGAAAATAGTTCTACACTCAAAAAGTCACTGTGACCTGAAAAGAAACCTGTTTGACATCAGTAAGATCTGGAAGATATTTTGAAAAAGGGTATTGTAAAATGACGTTAATATATATGAATTACACACATACCAGGAACTTCGATAAAGGAAGGGGAATTTCCATGGAAATATGTTACGCATTCGAATATGTACGTGCAACGCCGGGTTAAATGGAAAGGAATGAAACCAGTCTCACAACGAAAAGAAGTTAACAAATTTCGAGAATGGGAAATTTAATGACATTGTTTTGGAAATCACTTACATTTGCAAGCGTACACACACACAGAAGTGATGTCGTCCTGAGGGAAACAGGATATTCCTGTGGCGATTAAGTAATTCACTCGGTAAAAACCCGTACAACGCCGGGCTAAGTGAGGCGGGGGGGAGGAAAAATAAGAAAAGTCAAACTAATTTTGAAAAAGAATATTGGAAGTGCTGATTTATTAATGGGGAAGGGAAAATGTTAAACGAGAAAGCCCGAGCAATGCCGGGCCATGCACTCGCATCGTACGTATACACACCCACACAGAAGTTCTGGCATCATGAGGGAAAGAGGAAGTTCTCATGGGGATTAAGTTATACACTCGGTAAAAGCCCGTGCAACGCCGGGCTTAGCGGAGGGGGAAAAATAGAGAAGCCAAAGTAATTTCGAAAAAGAATATTGGTCATGCTGCTTTTGTGAAGGGAACGGAAAATTTATAAAAGTATAGAAAGCCCGTGCAACGCCGGGGCATGAAAGCTAGTATTTATATAAGCTCAGTGGCTGAGCGATAGCGTATTGTGTTTCCATAACACATGTTAAGGGTTCACAACTCAGGCTAGGCAAGCTCGACTCAACCTTTCATCTCCTCAGTGGATCAATAATTGAATACCAAGCATGTTTCGGAACTAGACATTGGGAGTTTCACATCAAAATGACCACCTCATCAGAACATCTGCTTATGCACCTCAGCGCCTAAGGTCATGAAAACTGAGATGGGCACAGTAGGCCTTGGGTCTGTATGGGGAACTAATTTGATATCATAGGTCTGCATGACAAAACAGCACATGTTGTTGGAATGGAATCCAAGATGGCGGCCTAGTGGTAAGAAATCGTCAGGAAAATAATTTTAAAGAACTGTTTTGAAATACAGTGAAATCATTCATCTGAAATCTATTTCAAATGAAGATATAGGAAGAGATAGAGTTTTATCAAGATCAATAAATATTGAATTTCAATATAATGTTAAAAAAATGATATTTACTCGTAGTAATATTATGCAGTTTATAATAATATAATTTTATAGTAATAATTATATGTAATATTCCATATAATATTATATAGTTATAATTATTATGTATATAATAATCATCATATAATGTAATTTAATAGTAATTATAAAAAAAGAATAATAATCATATTGCAATCTACACTATTAAAATCCGAAGGTAGACAAACGTATGTACCTATCTATCTATTTATGTGCATCTATCTTCTCAGAAATATGTGCTCTATTATGTGCATCTGTGCAGAAATTCGCGGAAGGTACCAAAAGATCGGGAATGATTCGAGGAAGCCGTATTGATCATTTATATTCCAATATTGTAATTTGTTCAAACGATATTAATTTAAAACCTTAAAATGCCTAATTGTTTTACTTCCGTGGGTTGTTTATTTGGCTAAACTTCGATTCCGTTACGGCGGAGCGAAAATCCGACATTTTCGACCATATTAAAATAGCCATCCAATTTTTGCTTTTGAAATCAGACAAAAAATAATTACAGAATCGGAAAGATCATTTATTTTGCCACGGAACGGTATAATTTTTTTTTTGTGCAAAATAATGATATTTTCTATTTTTTTCGTTTTTCTTAAAAAACAGTTAAAACTGATGCGTTTTTATGAAATTAATTTCTAAATTGTTGCGCATGAATTTATTTTCGTGTTATTAAAACGATATTCTACACTAAATAACTTCAAGCCTTTCTCTTTTAGATCCAGTCATTTAAAAAATAAAATGCCGCCAACTTTTTTTTAAGGTTCTTTAAAAAATAGTCAAAATTTTAACTCAACATTGAATAACATCGCCATTTGTAAAAATTATCGTACGAAACTTTTTTTGCGTATGTAGAATAATGTTATCCAACTTCTGTTCTAAGATTTAAAAAATTGCTTAAAAATTACGGATTTTAAATATTTTGTGATTTTCGTAAAATACCGTTTTTGCGAGAAATAATTTAAACAGTACTTTTTGTACATTTTATTTGAAAGTACTTTGTTTTTGAAATTAATGTGTGAAGTTTGAAAGCATTAACTTAAAAATTATTCGCTAAAAAATATTAAAAAATTAATAAAAATACACGATTTTACAGTTAGCCAAGCCTTGGCGTCGAAAAATGGTTTTGTGCCAAAGAGCTTTCAACTGTTTCAGAGTCCACTTCACATCTAACTCAAGTGTTACACTAAAAAGTTCTGACTTAAACATGGGAAAATCAGTAAATTTGGCAAGTGAAAAAGTTATTTTTGCTTCAATTTTCGTCATTGTTTCTTTATATAATTTTCAAAATTAAATCATTATAGATGTCAGATTAAGATGAAAGAATGTATTCAATGCATTTCTGAGATTCATTTAAAATATTTATCAGTATCAAAATTTTTGTTCTCTTTCATAAAACTTATAGTTTACTTTAAGATAATGCCTAATGTTTACAACTTTTTTGACCTATAATTTCATAATAAAAACACAAAATTTGCCTATTTCGAAAATTTTTTTTGGAATTATTCAGTTAATTAAGCATAACTTCCTTAGAAAAAAAATAAAAGCTTTCATATTATATATTCTTTATTATTAATTGTGTGTTATTAATATATCAAAAATCAATAATTTTCTTGCAATGCATATGAATGTAATCGTCAATTGATATTTTTCAATCATTATGTGAATATCCTGTGGATCTCATTTTCAATTTCAACCTTCCATTAATCATTAATGTCTGTGTTTTCCCTTTCTGCTATCGGTGTCCATAGTCGAGTGGTGAGTATAACCGGTTCATAACACGTAGCTATGGGTTCGAATCCAGGGAACTCTATTTTTTTCATTTCTGCTTATTTTTCTCACGTAAATTAATTTTACTGACAAAAACTTATTTTAACATGCTCCTCTGTTATTTTAATGCACTTCTTATATTTTTTAGCCTTTATAAAGGTTCTTTTCTGATTTTTATTCATTCAAAGTAATTTCTCTCTTTTTCAATGATTCATAACAAGAAGCTCTCGGTTCGAATCCAGGGAGTTGAATTTTTTCATTTCTGCTTATTTTTCCCACGTAAATTTTCAGTGCTGCCATTATTTAATTGCTAAATGAACATTTTTAATCAATTTTAATGTAAAATAATTATTAAGTTATAGTTTTGTATATATTTTATAAATATCGATGAGTTTAAATGAAAATGATTTTTAAAAAGTTCATTGATCATTTAGAATCAGTGATTAAAAAAATAAAGTGCCAAAAACTATCATTTTTAAAGAATTAAAAAAAAAACATTTTACAAAACAATAATATTTTGCATATTTTATGATTTTTTAAAAAAATGAATCAATATTGTTACATTTAAATAAAAATGATTTTTGAAACTTTTAGAATCAGTGATTTAAAAATAAAAACTCAAAAATGTTTTTGAACAAATTTAAAAAAAAAAATAAAATACTTAAATCAATCATTTAATAATTTCTTCTTTTATAAAGATAATTACATGAAACTTTGTGTCGAATATTTCAAAAAATCCTCACAATTATTCTTCAAGATTTAAAATAGTAGTGAAATTTTGTAATTTGAAAAATTTCTACTTTTCTTTCTTTTTTCAACATACAACTATTTTTAAAAAGGCTACATTTTCGTTTCCGGGTACTAAAAAATTGCAACAAAAGAATTGAAAAGTGAGTGGGTGATTTTTAAATTTGCACTGTTCGCCTATTTGAGGGTTTTTGGCGGTGAACCTCGAAATTTTCAACCATGGTCAAGTGACAAGAATGACACCTGAGCTTTCACCCATCTCTCCTAATTACTATACCAATGCAAGAACAAAACTGCAAGTTCCTTCAATGTATTTCATCCAACAAGGAACGTTCAAAAAAGCATTCTTAAAAAATAAAATAAAGTGAAAATGTACTATTTATATCAATAAGTAAAAGTACAGGAATAATTTTTTTAAAAAAAAATATCCTGTGTAGTACTTACCCATGATATTAGAAATATCATGGAAGACTGAAGCAGATGGCTTTAAGAACAAATGCAGTTTAAAATGGTTAAATTTTTAAAGAAATCAAAATATAATAATCTGAAATTAATTGGTTTACCACGGGAAAAAAACTAATGAAAATTAACTGTAATATATGTTATCTCCCATCTTGGCAAACATAAACAAATTAGCATGTAGATCCATGATATCAAACTAGCACCCTGTATGGGCTGTTGCACCACTGAGTTTAGTTTGCTTGTTTAATATTTATGTATTTTATTAAACATTGTTCTTTTATCATTACAAAATGGGAAACTTTCTTTTGGCTTAATCATTATAAATATCTGCATTAACTATTCATACTTGTTCATTAAAGCTCTTTCACTTAGCATCTTTTTTTGCTTTATTTCCTAGGTATCATTAATTTGATTTAGCATCTTTCCTGAGAATATTTGCAAATATTCATAATAAAGGTTGCAAATATGAAATAAAATTTAGTCATATGCATTCTTAAAAAAAAAAAAGAAATTTTCTCTGTTATACAGAATGTTATTTTTTTTTTTCAGTTTTATTTTAGTTTTTAGTCCTAGACCATTCTTTTTGAAGTGCCAATATTTTTTAATCATATGTTTACTTGTTATTTTTTTTTTAGTTTTGCATATTTTATTAAATCATTCAAAATGCTATTAATATAATTATCTTTTTTACATTTTTTGAAACGAATACTATCAATAGGAATTAATAAGTATTGTTAAATGAAATTTAGTAATTTATTTTTAAAAAAATGAAGGCACGCGAAAAAAAAGTAAAATACATCTATTATGAAAAAAGCATAATATGAATTCAATGGAATCTAATTATGTTTGTATAAGTATAAATTAATTGTATGACTATGATTAAGTAAAAATTTTAATTTGTCAAACAAGTGTTTTAGAAACTCAGTTTTTCACTTTTTTAAAAGAACATGTTTGAAAATTTTTCAGCATCATCGGGATCCAAGATTTGATGACTTGTCTGGAAGGTATAATGCTAAAATGTTTGAGGAAAATTATGAATTTATAAAAGATATCAAAGAAAGAGAGAAAAAGGTAAATATATTGCATTTATGCATTTTTGAAAATTTTTAAAATAGCTGTTACTTTTTCGAATTTTATGTTTTTAAATTTGCATGGGTGTATGATATTAGCTGTTACCCCCTCCCCTGCTTTGCTGGGTATTTCATGATGTTGTATAAATATATACTGTGTATATATAAATATATAGGCCGAGCGGGGTAGCGTGTTATGTTTCCACTCCACTGGTCAGGGACTCTATCCTCAGGCTTTGCAAGGTCGACTCAGCCTTTCATCCCTTCAGTGGGTCGATAAATGAGTACCAAGCTTGCTTGTGGACTAAACTCTAGGGGTTTCGCTTCAGACTGCCCACATGATTGGGACATCTACTCATGCATCTCAGCCCCCAATGGTCACGTATACTGAGATGGTCACAGTAGACCTTGGCCCTCGTGGGCTGTTGGGAAGGGATTGCCAAAATACCAACTTTCTCCTTTTTTCAATTTGGATGTCTAATGTAGAAATACCAAAGAAAAAAAGAGGCCTACTAAAAAGTACAACAAAAAAAGAAATGAATGAATAAAAATTATACCATCTGAAAAATTTCAAAATATTGTGTATGTAATTCATAAAAATGATATATAAAAAAATCTTCAAATATGAAAATATTGGATGTAACAAATGAGTTATAAATTGATTACAAGGATACAAACTTGAATGAAAATAAATATATTTGCTGAAGAACTCAAAACTCAAAGGAATTGAATATATTGTATTTTTAAATGCCGAATCAGAAAACAACCCTCAATTAAATAAAGTATACAAACACACAGCTTAAGTACACCCAAAGCTATCAAAACATAACACAATAAAAAAAAGGACACTTGGTCTACATATTTGACCTTAAGCAATATCCCTCTTAGACAGCGAATCGGAACTTTTTATAAATGTTCTTTGCTATTTGTTGGCAGTTTCATGAAAGAAAAGTTTTATCTTAATTTTTGTTTTATTATGGTACAGTAGTATTGTTATAATTCTGTATTAATCTTTTGTAATTTTTATTATTCTTACTTGAGATTTTTTTACTGAGTTTTAATGATTGTTGCTTTAAACAAATTATTTGGTACTTGCATATTATCCTATCAATCAGGAAAAACTGCCAAAATGTGCTAATTATTCTGTCAGGACATAATTTCTTATAGTATTTAAAAGTAGTTACAAATTCTTAATATAATTAAAGTCATTTCATTTGATAAAAATGATCAATAGGATAATAGACAAGTATATAAGTTTTAATTACTCTTTTTTTCCCCTTCTTTAACTGAACAAATTATGCACTTTTAGAAGATGAATGGAGTTATAAATTGCATCCAAAATGTTATGAAATACGGATGTTTTTGCTTTGAAACAACTTAACAAATAACATTGCATGCATTAAAATGTTTTTTTTTCTCAAAAAAAATAATAATAATAATAATAATATTTTAGCAATGCTAATTTTTTTTGATATTTTTACAAAAATGGTGTTAAAAATTTTTTTGTAACTTTAATCTTTTTAAAAATTATACACATGGGTATTTTTAGGAACTTGAAAAAGAACTAGAACATGTGGGTGAAAATGAGAAGACAAAAAAGAAAAAAACTAATGTATCTCCTGCAAAGGATGGTAAGTTTAGCACAATGTGTCATTGATTTATTAATATATTTTGTTAAATTAATAAATTAGAGAGAAATGGTATTTATGAAGAAAGTTATATATAAATGTAATAACTTAAATTAATATTTACTCGAAAATTGATTCTTATTTATAATATCTAATTCACATAAATCCGAATACCCTATTTTTAAACATCTCATTCCATCTTTCCCTAAAATATTAAAACATTATTTTGATAGATGTATTGGTGATTCCTCATTAAAAAGATTATACCTTGTGTTTTTGACAGATTTATTATCAATTTCAAGTAACAGAATATCATAATGGTGTACATGTGTCTTACAGTTGAAACTATTCCCTAAAACAGAGATCTAATTTCTATAATACAAGATAATAAGATTAATATAAGATATAATCATGTGTTAAATGACTTGAATATGTGATTATATCTTATATTACATTTCCCCCTGTTCTTCCTTGTATATTAATGTGGAAATAGACTAATTTCTTCTCTATTATTTTTGTTCTTGAGCAAAGCACACATTGAAAATAACTTTCCTGATGGTAAAATTAAAGAAACAACATGTTGTGATCAATATCAAAAAGTTTATTTTTTTGTTATGCCTACAAAATCACAAAATACTACTGTCTCATTGATACAGTATATATATATATATATATGTATATATACAAAAGTATTTTCTTTGTGTATTTAATGAATAAAAATTTCAATGCAAATAATTAAACTTGTGAATTACTGTAGGATCAAAAAAAAAATATTTTCATAAAAACTAAAAGTTTTTATATTTTTTGTCCATCTGGAAAAAACTGAGTATGTTTTATGTTTAAAAAGTTCTTATGCAATTTGAAAAATAGTTTGTAAGTTTGTTACTCAAACACTTTGGATTGGTCAAGTAATTATTTTGATGTATTGGCTAACATGTGCCTAATCTTGTCATCAAATCGAGGTAGGTTCAAGTCCTGGTGACACTAAAGATCTACAGAGTGGAGGGACTGGTGCATATTAAATTTGTTAAGGCTTAAAGTTCTTACATGTTGTGGAAGTTTGGGAATTTGAGTGACATGTCAGGTATTCATTCTCGATTACATGACCATAAATGAAAATTAGAGGTCTGCCGCCAATAGCCCTTGTGTAGCTCCAAAGTATGACATTAATACAATTAATTATCAATCATATTAAAAGGGAATTAAGTTGAGGGAAGTTATCGCCCCTTGCTAATCTCGTGTGAACTACAATAACTTTGTTATTATTTTTGAAAATATTTGTTTAGTAAGTAAGAAATGTACATGTATTTGAACATAGTAGGCCATTATTACAATATATCTTTCAGATTTAATAGTATTCCCTTAAAAAAATTAAACTGGCATCTTAAATTCATATTCATACCTAATCAGACTTTTAAGATGTATTTATTGTTCTTTTACTCTCTTAACTGAAAGCCTCAAGTTCTCTCTTGCCTAGTAATGATCTGATATTTTCTTTGCATTGTCATTTTTAGCATTCAATTGTCAATAAATTGTTCGATGTCGTCCATTTTGTTACTCATTTCATCATTGTAATGTGCGTCTAAATAACTGTGCTTACTTTTCAAGTTGTTCCTTATTTTGGATGATATAGGAACAGGAGCTGCATTATTCATTTTATTTTTGTTGTCGGAATCTGCATCAATGATATTTTTTAAGCTTTGAACAAACTCCATGCCTTTGTCTGCCGTTAATTGGTGCTGTATACACATTATCATCATCTACTGCAACAAATTCTTCCAATGACTCAGTAGGACAGTCCAATCTGACTGGTGTTTTTTGTATTTGTTCATTCCCATAAGGAGAAATCTTTTCATGTTAAGCAATTTTCGTCTCATGTTAAGAGAAAAAAATGCATTTAAACACACAATGCATAGTTTTTTGGGACTGTTGCATTTTTTCATGTCAACCAATATTTTGTCTTAAGTTTTTTCACATTAAACATATTTTACTGCATATTAATTTTATCAAAAAATAAATCAAGTAAGGCATTTACCTTCAATGCACATTGAATTTCATAATTTTTCATTTATTAATGTCTTGTCTCATGTTGCTGTTAAATTTTTCATAAGTTTTCTAATATGATTTAAAATAGGAATCCTTTCAGTTGCTTATGCCAGGAGTGTGCAAAGCAACCTGCAGGCCACATATGTCTTGCAAAGTGTTTTTTGTGTTGACATATATTTGTGAGCTAAATTTTTCTTTCATGAAGACCAATAGGATATAGATGCAATTTAGCTGACATTAACTTGTAAGACTATGATGAAAATTTCAGCTTGCAATCTCATTTGTGATTTTAGAAAAAATGTAGAAAAGTGTGTGTGTGTGTGTGTGATAGAGTACATTTCTCACACATTAAACTGATTGTAAAATTAAGTATCCTTGCAGTTACAGCTGATGTAAAAGCACAATAAATAAACTAATAAAACTACTATTTCATTTAATTTATATTTATTGATATTTAACTGGTACAATTTATGTCTTTTCTGAGATGCACTTTTTTACTAATGAATGCAATTGTTTTAAAAAGGAGTGGCCCTTCGGTATCTACCACTTCCACAATGAAGCTTTTGAGCCAAAGCAATTGCCACACCTGGTGTATGTGATTAAGTTATATGTATTATTATATGGAATTAATGTTTCTCTTCTGTTAAGTTCTTTTTTTAATGAGGAAAAAACTTGATTTTATTTTCCAATAAATGCTCCATTTTATTAAAATGTGCACTTTAAATAATTCTTAAATTTAATATAACTATTGATGTTTTTTGAATTTAAAGCACTTTTTGATTTCTCATAATTACAATTTGATTTTTAATTTTATTCAAATACTCTCTTGAGTAATATTGGCTGCTTTTTCAACATTGCATTCATTTTATGAGGCTCAAAAGTAAATTATTTAGCAATGTATGAATTTCTACTACTTTGATTTGCCCATTTTAAAAAAATGATTTTGACTACATTTTTTTGTTTACATTTTGACATTTTTTTTGTTTACATTGACTACATTTTGACTATTCATATTTTATCAGATAAAATCATTTATAAAACAATATTAAAACAAAATAGGGGTATTTTTTTGTACATTTTTGTTATATAATTAATATATTATATGAATACACATTTTCATACTTGTAATCAAAACACATAAATTTAAAATTGCATGAAAGCATTTAATGCAACAAAATATGGGAAAGAGAATTACATTTTGATTTGACGGTTTTTTTTATAAAAATTTATTCATTATTAAATTTTGAAGTCAATAACCAATTATTAATTTTTAAAAGGAAAATCAAGAAAGGAATAGAAAGCTCCTGGCAAAACGAAAAGAAGAGCAATTGAAAGAACAAGAAGAGATTATGGAAGCTGCCGAAAGAGGAAAGAAACCTTATCTATCCAAAAAGAGTGAGTATTTTTTAAAAATAGCTTCTTTTATTATCGATTCTGATTAGTTTTCTGAATTTGATATTGTAAGTTTTTAAAAATTAGAATTTTGGAGCCTAAGAGTAAATAGAATAGATGTTACATGCAGTCGAATGTATGTTAAAGCATATGAACTTTTTCAGTTTTATGAAATAAAGGAATTCAATAGTTCTATGTAATCCATATTTGAAGATTCAATAATTAAAACAATGCAAACATTTGTTTGAATCCTTCAAATTCATTTTTAAAAACTCAAGGAATACTCAGAAAAAGAAATGTGGCCATGGTAGCCAAGTGGTCTAGGCATCTGATCATGGCTAGCATGTCATGAGTTCGATCCCAGTACCACTGAAGACCTGCTGTGTAGGGGTGCAATACATGTTAAATCTGTTGAGAGCTCAAAGGTTTTCCCGTTGGTGTGGCGTGGTAGTTAGGAGAGGGGCGTGCCAGCTCTGGTGTCGTCCATGTCACTTGACCATGGTTCAAAATTACGCGGACCGTCGCCAAAAGCCCTCATGTAGCTGAACAGTGCAATGTAAATATTCACTCACTCACTCACTCAGAAAAATAAATTTTTATAATTACCATAAAGTCCGGTGTATAACACACACGTATACTTTCAAGCTGTAATTTTTAATTTTTAGATATATTTGCCATATAATGCGCACCCCCTTTTTTGCAAAGAAAACTGAAATGAATGTGCGCAATGCTCTTATGATTTGAAGTCATTTATTTGAGGTATTACTCCAAGCTTTTGAAAAAAATTCTTTATTTCATGAACTACAACCCTGTAAATTCATAAGGAATATCATTTCTTTTAAATATACAGTATTTCGATATATATAGGTCTTAATTTTTTTTATTTTTAAAGCTCTCATTTTTATACCTGGCGTATAATGTGCACCTGTAAATTTTCCTACATTATGAATACACTGATGCAGTCAATTTCAAAAACTTTGAGTCACCTATTTAAGGTGAATTACTTCCTTTGTTTAACATCTTACATGACATCTAGATGGCGCTGGCTATTGCGAAATTTTTGGCACAAATATTTTTCTAAAGATTCCCTAGATGGGCAATAAATTTATCTCTCCGGTACTCCTTTCAACAAAATTCTCCCCTCAGTGAAAGGAGACACTCCCTGACTGGGGGGGGGGCAAAATCGTAAAACTGGTAGAGAAGTTCTTTTTTCTTTTTCAAGGGGGAGGGGGTAAAACAGCAGTGAATCTTGTCCAAGGAAGAGTTCTTATTTCTGGACAAAGATCAGTGGTCAAACTTTTTCGGCTCATGGAACCCTTAAAACTGTAAGATGTTTTCCACAGTGTTGGATAAAACGACATGGAGACCCCCTAGGCAGTCCAGTTCTCGGGGCCCTGTAGCCTAATAATCTTATTACACAACATTTTAACAATATATTTCATTGCACAAATAAAATAACAAATAATCAGCAAATTAAAAAAATATGTAACTAAACAATAATTATTTATTCGAATTTTTAATAAAAACTAATTCTTGCAGCAAAAAATAGCTAAATATTTGGGGTTTTCTTTTTTTATTTTTGGGACCCATAGGCAATTACCTACTCCACCTAATAAGTAATTCGGTACTGGTTTTCGGGGAATCCCATTCCACACTCTTAGAAGAATATATCTTAAAATAATATTTAAAGTATATAGATAAACATATTTTCTTGATGTTATAGGAAAAGACTTTTAAAAATTTTATTTCTTATTTAAAAAATTTATGATGTAATGTTAATGTTATTTATTCATTGATAATATTAATTTTTGATCCAAATGTCACCTGTGCGCGCATGCATTATATTTAGTATTCTCAATTTTTACATAAACTGTCGGCCTTTAGAAATAATGTGTAGTAGAGCATTTCATATTCCGTGTTTAATTCGTTTTTATATTTTGTTTTTGTAGCCACTCGCGTTGAGAAATATTTTTCACTTACTAAATACATTTTTGTGAATGGCATTAAAAATGTTCACAGCTATGTTAGAAATTCTGCGCATTTTGCAAGAATTGGCAACCTAAAATTTTGGTGTTCTCGCTTAAATTTAAATTTTTGCATTGAATCTGTTGATATGTCGATAAATTGTTCCATCCCATTATAGGTGTTTTTTCTCCCCCACAAATGTAAAGGGTTTCAAAACATTATACTAACTAGAATAAAATTACTTTGTGGAACTCGGGATAGCAAACTATAGTATATTCACAATCTAATAGATAAAGAAAAAAGTTTTAAATTCATTTATTATAATACAATAAAAGTTTAAAAAGTTTTTCACAACAAAGTTAAGTTATGCATAAATAAAAATTTTAATTTTAATGTATGAGATCATCTTTAGATAATTGTGGTTATACGAATTTCATGAGAACTTTAATCCGTTTTACATACACATTTATAGTTTTTCTTTCCATTTTTTTTAAAAAATTTTTTATTGTCACTCATGGAATCCCAAGGTTCTCTGGAACACAGTTTGAAGATCAATGCTCTAGATAAATGATGTAGAGAACGAAACTGTTTAATTTTTTCTGAATAAATGATTTTCAAACGAAGAATAGGTGGATTTAAGGCAGTGAAAAATTTAATTTCACGTTTTTATCTGTGTATTAAATGAACAAACAATATGATACAATTTTACTTTCATGTGATAGAAAAGGGGTTGGCAACCTATTTCACACGCGGCACAATTCTCAGTGGCACTCTGCACTACTCAACAAATGCGTCAGTTTTCAAGAGGATGGAAGTTGATAAATTTTTTATGGATCTTATTTGAAATAGATCTCCAAAATTATGAACAATTATGAAGTGTCAAAAAAATCGAAAGATAACTCCAAACATAAATTTACAGATATTTTGTAAATTATTGAACGTCATTTCTGCAGAGATTTAATTGTTTCAAAAGAGAAAATTGTATGCATTCTGCTCTCCGCTTTTGATTCCATTTATCTAAGTAAAAACTTTTTCCTCATAAGAAAATATTTCGAGTCCACATAGAAAATCAACGAAGTGTCTCAATTTTCTTCTTAGACAAATTCTTATCTATAAAATATAATTAAATGTTTTTCAAACAAAATACGCAAATAATAGCCTCATTACATTACTTTTATTATAAATAGCAGTATCAATAATATCATGTGTATCTGAAAAATATTTAACAATATTTAAATAAAGTACAAACAAAAGAAAAATATTACAATTTTTTCCCCGGCGTTTCTCAGTACAAATTCTGAAATATATCAACGTTGATAAAGCGTATAATAATAGGCATGATATATTTTATGTTGCGTATACGTATAGATTAAAATACACTTTTTAAATCACATACAGTTATTGATTTTAGTATACAATAACCTAAATTAACATTTATACCGTTGGATAAACATACGATTATTTAATTTTTACCCATATTTGGCAACAAAATAATAGTATTGTTTTATGTAGTGGATGGCATTTGATGTTAATACAGTTTTTCTAATATTTATTCATTAATTAGCAATTAATTAATTAAATTAATTACCGGTTTTCGACACCAACTTAGATTCGTCTCCATTATTGTAACAATGTAACTGCTAAAACAATGACAAAAGTTGGCGTCGAAAACCAGTTTTTCAGCCAAACCAGTCGAACCGGGTGTGCATTGTTACAACAATTCAGACAAATCATGCTTTTTTTCAATTCCTACTATTAGTTCACTCTCTCCCTATACATATATCTATATATATCTTGTTAAAATTTCAATCGTTAATAAAATACTTTCTATGCATTCATTCAAAGTAGAAATTGACTTAAATTTTTTTTTATATAACTTGTTTCCCTTGAAAATGAAATTAATCTAACAGGAAATTGCGCTCAAACTTATGGGACGAAAACCTGCAAAACCAATTACGATGTACAAATAATGCATTGAGGCCTATTTGCAAAAACTCAGTGAAAGAGTTGAGAAACAAATATCTCACTAATAAATAAATTTAAATCATATTATTTGATTCATTGCATTTTCATTATTATATTATCTATGTTTGTATACATATAAAAATAATGAAAACAATAACAATTCATTCTGTTTTAAATTCTTACTCCTATAAATGCTTGTAATGAATCCAAATCTATCATAGAATATATATTTTATAAGTGCCCGCGGAATTGTAATGTTTTTCTGAAGTGTCCCGCAAGGTCATTTGGGTTGGCCACCCCTGTTCTACGCAAAACCCATCAGAAGACTTTTCAAGTATCACCAAAAGCGGGTACCCCCTTTCCCCCTCACACTCTGCAGTTTTCATCTGCTCTTTGCTGTTTTATTACAGAGCAAAATAAAAGTTTCTACCTCCCCCCCCCTTTTTTGTACCTTTCTCTTCTTCCTAGGACTTCGCACCAATGTTTGTCGTGAACTAATGAAAACACCGTTTACATACGTACATACTTAGAAAATTATTTTTTTAAAAGTTTATTCACTGGATTATCACTTTGTGGAATACTTTATTTTCTAATTTAAAATAAACTAGACCGAATCAATATTTTAACTATAGTGCTAAAAAAATTTTATAAAAATTTTACTACTTAAAAATTTTATTACATATTTTACTAAAATGGACATATTCCGAATTAACTTTAATTCTGACTTTGATATGTGTAAAATGTATTGCGCAAAGAAACAGCAGCATCTATTATATTAAAAATTTAGTCAGACTTGACAGGGAATTGAAAATGTTCAATGATAGAAAATACCAGTCAGTGTCGGTTTATCCATTGGGCACTTGGGGCGGGCGCCCTGGGCCGGAAGGGCCCGGATAGGCTGGACTTAAACAGGTTTTCTAATTATAAATTTCGCTTCTCCAGAGTCAAGAGCACATGTGGATCTTCTGCTCCCAGGTATCGAAATGAGCCTAAACAGGCACTGCAGACAGTAATATTGAATAGAAAAAAAGCATATTTAAAGATACAGCGACTTTTAAAATCGCGATATTGCCATATTATTCGAATCTAAGACGCACCTTTTTATTCGATATTAATGCTACTAAAAATTGGTTGCAAGACGGAAAAGAATTGAAGACGGGAAACATTCATCGATAGAAAAATTGAACAAGATATTATCGAATAGAAAAGATATAGATTTCGTTCATTTTAAAAAGTTTTTAATACTGTAAAATAAAATAATTGTTCATTTCTTATTAATTCACCTTTTTTTTTTTCGTAAAATGAGTGAG
Source organism: Trichonephila clavata (assembly GCA_019973975.1). Taxonomy (NCBI): domain Eukaryota; kingdom Metazoa; phylum Arthropoda; class Arachnida; order Araneae; family Nephilidae; genus Trichonephila; species Trichonephila clavata. The sequence goes on along the minus strand of BMAO01009136.1, from coordinate 276 downwards.
TGAACATTAACGTCGCACTGAGGGCTTTTGACGACGGACTTCGTAATTTTGAACCATGGTCAAGTGACGAGGACAACACCTGAGCTAGTATCCCCTCTCCTAACTACCACATCACACCAACGGGAGAGCATTTAAGCTCTCGACAGATTTACAAATAGAACAAACAGAGTACAAATAGAATTTTAAATTTTAATGATGAATGAGCTTTTAAAAAGATACTTGTAGTTATACAAACTTCAATCCATTTTACATATACATTTATAATCTCCTTTTTGT
>BMAO01009135.1:0-21964 GCA_019973975.1 Trichonephila clavata | reverse complement strand
GTCTGCGGCAGAAATTCGAACTGCAGTTGGTACCATAGTGACACAACAAAACTATTAGAATCGGTTACTTCAGGACAACTCCGAGTCAGGCGACTTGTAGCGTGTACTCCACTGACTCCAAGCCATTGACGTTTGCGACGCCAGTGGTGTCAAGCCAGACCTTATTGGAGGACGGTGTGAAGATCTGTTGTGTTTTCTGATGAAAGCAGGTTTTGTCTTGTTGCCAATGATGGCCGTGTGTTGGTCAGAAGGAGGCCAGGGGAACGCCTGCAACCCAATGCCTGTGGTCTAGACACACTAGATCTACACCTGGAGTCATGTTCTGGGGAGCAATTTCATATAACAGCAGGAGCACTCACGTGATTATCCCAAACACTTGACTGCAAATTTGTACGTCACTCTGGTAATTCAACCTATAGTACTGTCATTCATGAACAGCATTCAAAAGGGGGGGGGGTTCTAAAAAGATACACTCGCCCTCACTCCGCTGTTGTAACGCAACGTGCTCTACAAAGTGTTGACATGCTACCTTGGTCTGCAAGATCACCAGATCTGTCTCCAATTGAGCACGTATGGGATATCAATGGACAACAACTCCAGCATAATCCATAGTATTGACACAAGTACAACAAGCATGGAACTCCATAGCACATAGTAACATTCGGCACCGGTGTGACACAATGCATGTACGCTTGCAGGTTTGCATTCAAAATTATGGATGTTACACCGGCTATTAATGTAACAGTATTTCACATTTGAAATGCATTTTCTTAAATCAACTAATTTAATTAAATTTCTTTCTAAGCTTTAACTAACCTGTGATCTTCAAAATTTAATCAAGTAAACATGTAAACTAGACAATTGCATTGTGCAAATTTCATTTCTTTATTATAATTTTTTCTTGGTGTTGGGTTTTTCTTTTCAGTCAGTGTGTTTTCTTTCAATTCTGATAAAAAAAAATAGAAAAAAATTATTATGAGATACTTTAGTTGATTCATTGTTTATTGATTATATACTTTGAAGAAACATGAGGGATAGGGCCGACTGACCTCGTAATTTCTAGTTATGATAAGTAACCTGGACGACATTTGAACTGACATCCCATTCTCGAAACTTTCTCTGTACATCAATGAGAGGACTTTGTTGTGAAAATAGCCGTATTTTTTGAACGGCGCTGGGTGGAGTGACGTCACGCCCCACCCCTATGATGTAAACCTCTTTTCCGAACTTGTGCAGGCAGAGGGTGAGGTCATTGCTCTACTGTCTCGCAGTGTAAATAAAGCATTTTAAATGACTTCTCTGGAACAGTTTTAAGAAAACCAACAGCACCCAGCATCGGGTAGATGCAGCCCACAAACATTAGAATTTGAATTTGATAAACATGTTACCTTCGAAATAACAACTTTGAGCCTCGACAAATTCAATGTGCATCAGTTCCTCTACATGGATTCTCAGTGGGGAATCCATGACTCGACAGAAATAACATCGGTCACAAGTTCTCGTGACCACCATGATGAGAAAAATAAATCATTACTCACAAATCATATTATAGCTAACTGGGTACTTGCTTATAGTAATTATTTCATGTCTTTTTTTTTAACTTTCATGCTATAAAAATCCATAAATCTGTAAGTTTTTAATACAATTGAGAAATTATATATGTGAATGCCTATGTTATTTGCAAACCAACACACTCCAGTTATTATCATTTAAAACAAAATTACCTATTACGGCAGATGGATTTGAATGAATCACATCAACGAATGTAGCATCAGAAGTATCTAATTTCACATTATTGGCCACATTCCTGAAGTATGGACCAGCGGGATCCAAACCTAGAAAAGAAAAATCAAAAATTAAGAATAACAATGCCCTAAAAATAACAAAAATATCGAAAAACTTTTTTTTCAATTTCCTATAGCCCGTATTTTTGGAAAGCTTGCCTCAAAATTTCATATCTGTAAACCAATTAGTTTTGAAGGTATTTGAACTTTTCTGAGTCTAGATTTAAGTTTCGATTTCATTTTAAGTCATTTTTGAACTTCTAAATTGAAATAATTAAAAATAATTTTGAACACAGTCCAGTTTTTCAGTGTGAAATGTGGCTATTAACTGCAATTTTCATAACTAAAATCGTTTCTATTCGCTTATATTTTGAGTTTTTTTAGTTCTCTCATAGTTACTTAATCAACATTCATTTAAAGACCATTATCCATTACAACACAGTCTATATAACTTAGAAGCTTTTTACTTTCTTTTCATTATTTTTTTCCTGTTGCGGAAATGTCACAGCCAAAAAGTTCTCAGGTTGCTATGAGAAGCAATATTGCGAAGAGATGGAATACTATTGAAAATGATATATCTAAAAGTCTCAGCTCTCAACTCTGATACTACAATTAAACTTCAAAGAATACAAGTATTGCAGATAAAACTGAATATTTATACGTGGTGTGTGTACCAAACAACATTATAATAAGCATTAAAGTACTATATTAGAGTATTTTAAAAATAAGGCAACAAAAATTCAAACTTGCTAAGCTAAACCTATTTAAACTGAAAAAAAAAAATGAAATTTTAGGAACAAACCTAGTAATTTTAGCTTAAATAGGTATCATTATCATTTTGTACATAAATTCTTTGTGTTTCAAAACTATGTGAAAATATTGCGTTAAGATTTAAACTGTGGATAACCTATGCTACAAATGCTATCAAAGCAAAAGTATATTTCAATTTAAAAAAGATATTCTTCCAGTCATAATTAATTATAGTAGTGTTTGATGTAGAGCATAAGATAGAAAATAACATATTAAAAAAATTAGAGCTTTACAGGATTATAAGTTTTTATTTTAGGACTTTACAAACTTAAATGTTTTTCTCAGACTTTTAATTTTGAAGTTATAAGTGTTTTTTCCAATCCCTAAGGCTTTTTTCTGTTGAGATAAAAGTCTTGAAATTTTTTGGACATACTCCCAAATATATGTTCTATGAAAGTTAGAATAGATTTAGGTTTGAGATCTTCACGTGTTTTCAGGTTATCTATAAAAATAATTATTAAAAACCAACACGGGAACAGGTTTTCAAATCCATCCTAACTTTTGCTCTCAATAATCTAAGAAACATAAATCACTTAAAACGGGGAAAAAAGATTTTAAAAATTGAGCATTTTATAAAAATTTTTAAAAACTTCAAAAATTCATAGTTTTTTTTAAATTTTAAAATAATAACTTATTAAAAAGATTTTTTACTATCAGAATCAAGAAAGTAATCTGAAAGTAAAACATAAATTACTTTTATTATTACTGTCGCCATTTTTTTTTTTTTTTTTTTTTTTGAAAAAGGGTAATGTGTAGTCTTAAAACAGCTTTGAAACGAATAGACAAAAGACTGAAAGCATCTGAAATATTTATTGATCAAAGCTGAGTCATGCTGGGAGTCCGAGTCACTCGAGTCCCACCCTCGCTATGCATATTACCTCGTGATGATCCATATTCACCCAAATTGGGACATCCAGTGGTCCGGAGCATCCCTCTGTGAGTACCTTTCGCAATATAATCTTTCTGTTCCTCATGCATTTCCTTCTGTCAATCCGTAAATCAGGTGCATTTCTGCCAGTTCGGTGTTCGTAAAACGTTCCATACTGCTATGCGGGGGATGACAGCTCAAATGGCTGCAGCAGTGCAGGTCTGTTTCCTCCAACCCTCTTGTGAACAACGTCACCTAGCGTCGAACGAAGACGTTTTCCGATCATGGGTTGATATGCAAATCTGAATCGTTTTAATGTCCCCTACCTCTCCTTAAAGTTTGGCCCAAAAATCCTGGGTTATCCTATAGAACAGCAGTGGGCACACTTTTCCAGAGTACGAGCTACTTATAATATTTTTAAGGTGTTGCGGTTCACCCAATGTAGTAGGTGTGGCCATTTGGTATTAAAATTTATGTTTTCTTTTATTAACACTTGTTTTCGAATTGCATCCTTTTTTTGAAAATATGACTCAGCTTACTATTTTTTCAATTCCTACAATTAGTTCACACTCTCTCTATTATCTTGTTCAAATTTTCTATCGTTAATAAAATGCATTTTAAAGCACTTAATTGAGCAGAAATTTTATATACGCGCTTATTTAGGATGATAATACACAGTAATTTAATAAAATTAATAAAAATTAATTGATTAAAACTAATTATTCAAAGAATTACAAATACAGCCACGTTGGCATTATTTTTGGCGACTTAGCGACCCTTTTGGCGACATTTGTAAAACTTGAAAAGGTTTTTTTTCTCACACTTTAAAGTGCTCATTTGAGCTAAAATTTCTATTCACTATAGTTTTGGTAACAATCGATAATTTAACTATTATTAATTAAAATTATTGACTGGAATTAATTATTTTAAGAATTACAGATATAGCCACGTGGCTTCATTTTTAGCGACTTGGGTCAAAACTTTAAAAGACTTTTTTCCCTCACGTTTCAAAGCATTCAGTTTGAACTGAAATTTAATATACACGATGTTTTGGATGATAATACGATACTTTAATGATAATTAATGAATATTAATTGCCACTTAATGTTGGGATTTGTCATATGTATATATATATTATATTATAATTGTAACTATATTTTATAAAAAGTAACTAAAATAATTTTTTTTTGTTGATCTAAGTAAGAATTGGCTTAAAAGATTTTTTAATATATATTATTCTTGTTTTACTATAAAAACACAAGTAACACAAAATTGTCCAGGTAAATGCTCAACAATTATAAAGAACTTCTAGACCGTAGAGCGTGAAAGTATTCAATCCACTAGCAAAGAACATACGTGAACCGATGAATCTGAAACCGATGTAAGATCTATCATTTGTTCACTGCGGATTCCCACGCCATTATTTTATATTTTTCTTTACATTAACATAAAAGATAATTTAAATATCTTTTGAAGCTTTTCAGTAATTCCCATTGAATACGTAAGGCCTCTTTGTTTTTTATATGTATATATATCTTCTTTTCATGTACGTACCTGTTATTCTTCCGAGATTTGGAAGTCGCTCCCCTGCATAACCTGCTATCATCGCTCCTAAGCTGTGACCAATAAGATGAATTTTTTTCAGATCGGCTCCTAGTTTTTCCTAAGAAAAAATCATAAAATTCGACTTTCGGTATGATGATTGTAAAAAACATTCTTAAGAAATTCGTTTGAGGTTACGGGTTCTCCCCCCCCCCCCCCACCCCACACACACAAGGATTTTGTTGCTAAGAAACAAGTTTACAATAACTATTGGAGAAGAAAATTTTTACATCTCTATACTTTATATATTAACAAAATTGGGTACGTGTATTATACCATTGACCACTTTGTCGCTTCAGAAAATGTCGCCAAATGCCGCCATCGTTACGTGTTCGAACACAGACGGGAACGTATTTTCCACTATTAGCTGCTTATTAGCTGCCTTTCGAGACATGTTTTGATATGACGAAATTGGTCGACTGTATAATACATAAGTACCCCAAATTGCATTATGTATGTAATTATATTTATTACTTACACAATTATAAATGTGTGTAGTATATATAAATTGAATAATAGTCTTACCTAGATATATGCGGCGGTAACTTAACCACCAACTCACTGGTGGGGGAGTATGTAGCGGTATCATCTACATAAGCCAGTAACAACCTCCGCACCATAGTGATCACTTTGGTGTAGTAGTTAAGTTGCTCGGTTTCGAATCCGAAGGTCCCGTGTTCTGTCCTACCGGATATACATGCCACTTCATTGGTGACCCTGGCTGAACTCAGAAAAACGCAACGTTCTGAACTGTCGTGGCGCCATCTATCCACCACAAATTCAACCAAAAAAAAGCCGTCGCATGGTGACGCAATCCTCAAATCGTCACATGGTGACGCAACCTCAAGCCGTCACGCACGAATGACGTAACCATAAAGCCGTCACAACTAGTGACACAGCAGCAAAACACGCTTGATTTAACAATACATCGTTCGTTCGCCTAACCTCCAACTCACTGGTGGGGGAGTACTGTGGCGGTATCTAAGTAAGCCAGTAACAGCCTCCGGATAGGAGTGATCACTTTTATCTAGTGGTATGTTACGCGCTTACGAATCCAAAGGTACCTGGTTCTGACCTCCGGATAAGCGCGCCACTTCATATATTTGCACGCAGCAGGCATATAGCATATTGACTATGAGGTGGCATGAAACTAGATTACTGAACTAGTATGAAAAAAAATTATTGGGTACTTTTCCATTTCGCCAGCGCAAATCTCGCTAAGCAGGATTTATTGGCGACAACACACAATGACACAAAGGGAAAAAATGTTATAAATGTTAGTTCTTATTCGTTTTTCATGTATTTTTTTTTATGAATTATGAAAAAAGCATTACTGATAAGAAAGACTACAACCTGTTTTCAAAATGTGGTGGTAAAACATTTTCAGTGGGTATATTGCGCTTGGCGTCGATTGTATCATTTTTGGCGATTTTATCACTTGCGCCGTCGAAAAGGAAAAGTTCCAAAAATTGTTATTTCTTAGATCAATAGTCATACAGTTCATATACTGTTGAGTATGTTTCAGTATCCGCAGAAAATTACAAATGAAAATAAGAAATGATGAACAATAAACAAAGAGATTACGGTTCCAGTAAATTTTCAGGAAACTAATATTCACTGCTGTTTGTAAAAAATGCAGCATCATCAGAATTAAATGAACTTTGCAGCAAATATCAATTATAGGATGTTACGTAAAGTAGTAACGTTTCAGAGCCAACACGCATGCATGGCACGCGCAGCGCCCTCTGAACTGATGCTGAAAGTGTATTAATAGAGGGCTGTACCGGGACATTGAAAACAGTTAATGATTATTTATTAGTGGCGAACATTTAGTGAGACCTAAGTATGCTTCCACGAAGAAATAAGGAGAAATTCCAACAACTTACGGAGTTTGAATGGGAGGGATTGTCGGCCTTCGAGAAGGAGGATTTTCCTATCGCATAATAGGAGCTCGTGTACAGCGGAACAGTTCCACAGTGATGCGAGTTTGGAAGCAGTGGACCGACGAATCCCGAACAACTCGAAAAATAGGCAGTGGACGACGGAAGGTGACGTCAGCATGCCTGATCCGCATGACGGTGAATGACCGTACAACTTCCTCCAGGCAGTTAGCAGCACGTTGGTCTACTGCTACAGGTGTACTAATGTCGGCTTCGTCAATTAGTCGACGTCTGCTGCACCGGGTTGCGTGAGAGGGTGCCTTCATACGGGATCCCCCTCACGGTAAACCCTCCACAGCTGCGTCTGCAATGGGCTCATGAGCACAGAGCCTGGCAAGCTGATAGGCACCAAGCTGTTCTTTCAGATGAATCACGCTTCGATTTGTGGGACCATGATGGACGCATTCGTGTTAGACGCTATGCGGGTGAACACTGTCTTCAGAGTGCGTTATCGAACGACATAGTGGCCTAACACCCGGAGTTATGGTTTGGGGTGCGATTTCATATCATGGACGATCCAATTTGCTACGAATTGAGGGTAATATCAATTGCAACAGGTACGTCCGTGAATTGCTACAGCGCGAAGTCGTTCCCTTCCTTCAAGACACCTCAGAAGTTATCTTTCAGCAGGATAATGCACACCCTCCTGTTACAAAGGCTGTTTCGAGACTTCTGTGTTCAACCGAACACATGCAACTTCTTCCTTGCCTGCTTATTCGCTGGATATGTTGCCTATTGAGCACGTGTGGGATTTTGGTTGGTCGGAGTCTCGCTCGTGATCCATCCACGTCATGCAGCTTCAAAAGACTAACTTTTGCTGCGCTTACGAACAACTCTTCCACAAGCAGACAATAAAAATCTGTTTGACTCCATGCCACGTCGTACAGCATCACTTATTGCAGCGCGTGGTGGCTACACCAAGTACTAATTTCGGACACTTAATATTGCTTTTTTTTTTCTTTGAAAATTTCGTCATTTATTTTGTAATAATACAAGTCGTATGTGCATTAAATTTCAGTTAATTCTGATAATTCCTTCAAGATGTTGCATTTTTTACAACAGCAGTATAACAATTACTGCATTATATTTCATTCAAACAAGTAATATATAAAAAAAAAGTCAATTCCTATTTCGGTCAACAAAGAAACATTTTATTTTGGTTACTTTTTATTAAATAGTTACAATTAATATAAATATGTTTACATATAACAGAATCACAACATTAAGTGACAAAAAAAAAAAACGATTTTCCTTGCTAAAAAAAATCTCCTTTCCTTTCTATGTATGGTGTTGGACTATTTTTTGTTTGTTTTTTACTATTTACTCATTCATTAAATTTAATTTTCTAATAAATAGTATAGTAAAAAAAGAATCACATTCTCAGAAATTAGGCCATTTCAGATGGAATTCGAACTTTTGGATCAGAAATCCAACGCACTATCCATTACGCTACAGGAGACACAACGAACAATTTTCCTTTCTATATATGCTGTTGGACTATTATTTTATATATTTGTTACTATATATTCATTTTTTAATTTAATTAATGAACTAATGTTGAAAATTGTATTAACATCAAGTGTCACCCATTACAAGTTTTTAAAAATGTATTTGAACTTGTATGGATGAATAGAAAGTATTTTATTAACGATTGAAAATTTGATATATATATATATATACATATATACAGGGTGTTTCATAAATGATGGGAGTAACTTTAAGAGGTGATAGTACACATCAAGACGAGTAATAGTAAATAGGAAACCAAGTGTCCCAAACGTCTTCCGAAGGAGAAAGGAGCCATCAAAGTTTAGGGTCCTAAATTTCAAATGATGATAAAAAACGGGAAAAATGGATCGATTCATTTGCGGTTTTCACTAAAATCATTCTTTAAATTAGTATTTTCATTAAAAAAAGTTTTAAAGACAAAGTTAAAAAAATGCCGTTAGAGGGCGCTCTAGACTTTGGAGTACCGAACAACTACCTTTTACCAGTATTTTTTTTATTTTGTTAAATGTTTACAAAAGCTTAGATTTTAACTTGAATTTTGAGCGCAAAAATTGAAACCATCGGGAGCGGTTAAGTGGCGCAAATGTAACCGCGTTTAGGGAGGAAAAATTGAAATGCTCGTATGTAATGATCAAAATAAAAAACGATAAAGCAAACTTTAAGAGGCGATAGTACAACATAAAAACAATCAACTTCGATTAGAAAATGCATGATTTGAATTCAAACGCAAACGTGCTAGAGCATCTTCAAATTTTATCCATGCAAGCGTTTTAGCTGCAAGATTCTGGAAGAAGAACATGAAATTGTGATATGGGGAAGAAGAAGAACGCATATGCAAATTGTTATTAAGATAAAAGCCATTGACCCGAGTGTGCAAGTGTAAATCACGGAACAAACGTAACGAAAGATGTTGCCCTTCACTAATCAAGAAAAGGCTGATATGCACTTCATCTACGGAACTGCAAATGGGAATAGTGCAGAGGCGCGACGATTATACGGAAAAAAGTTTCCCAACAGGCGGTTGCCCAATGATAAAACATTTGTGCGCTTGCACAGACAGTTGTGTGAGACAGGATCCTTTTTTGGTGCACGTTCAAATGCAGGCTGTGCGAAGTCTAACAGAACGGTAGCCGTGGAAGAAAAAATTCTGGATATGGTGACTGATCATCCAAATACAAGCACGCGAGCAGTGGCTAGTCAAATTGAAGTATCACCCTCCACGACATGGCGAGTACTAAAGGATGAAAGTATGCATCCTTTTCATGTCCAACGAGTCCAGGAACTGACTGAAAGGGATTTTCCTCGTCGAATGGATTTTGCTCGCTGGTATCTGCAGAAGCACACCCTAAATCCCGATTTTGGTGCAACTGTGCTTTTTACAGATGAATGTACATTTACACGTGACGGTACATTTAACACCCACAATTCCCACCAATGGGCAGATGTAAATCCACATGCGTCTTCTACACATGCATATCAGCGACGATTTTTCCATAAATGTTTGGGCAGGAATAATTGGTGACCATCTACTTGGACCTTATCTTCTGCCAGAACGCCTGGATGGAAAAAAATATCTTACCTTTCTGCAACAGGTGCTGCCGGAAATGATAACAGATGTTCCCCCTCGTATCCGGCGAGTAATGTGGTTCCAGCAGGATGGAGCACCAGCTCATTTTGCGCCAGAGGTGCGAAATTATCTAAACGCAACCTTTCCAAATCAATGGATTGGGCGAAGTGGTCCTGTCCCTTGGCCAGCGCGATCGCCCGATCTTTCATGCCTGGATTTCTTTTTGTGGGGACACTTGAAGAGTCTTATGTATGAGACTCCTATCGAAACTGCAGAAGAACTCGTCGCCAGACTTTCGGCAGCTGCAGGAGAGGTGCGCGATACTCCTGGCGTGTTTCAGAGGGTTCGTGAATCCCTTCTTCGCCGTTGTACCGCATGCATCGCCTCTAATGGTCAGTGTTTCGAACAGATATTGTAATCATTTCTAATTAAACTTTTTTTTATAACGTAAATGTTCTTTGTTTCCTTTTTGTCTCTTAAAACGAAATCTGTTTCAGCGCCCTCTATCACCTTCGGGTTAAAATTACGAGTATGATTTCTTTGATGAATGTTACTTGTTTTGGTGTTGTACTATCGCCTCTTAAAGTTTGCTTTATCGTTTTTTATTTTGATCATTACATACGAGCATTTCAATTTTTCCTCCCTAAACGCGGTTACATTTGCGCCACTTAACCGCTCCCGATGGTTTCAATTTTGCGCTCAAAATTCAAGTTAAAATCTAAGCTTTTGTAAACATTTAACAAAATAAAAAAAATACTGGTAAAAGGTAGTTGTTCGGTACTCCAAAGTCTAGAGCGCCCTCTAACGGCATTTTTTTAACTTTGTCTTTAAAACTTTTTTTAATGAAAATACTAATTTAAAGAATGATTTTAGTGAAAACCGCAAATGAATCGATCCATTTTCCCGTTTTTTATCATCATTTGAAATTTAGGACCCTAAACTTTGATGGCGCCTTTCTCCTTCGGAAGACGTTTGGGACACTTGGTTTCCTATTTACTATTACTCGTCTTGATGTGTACTATCACCCCTTAAAGTTACTCCCATCATTTATGAAACACCCTGTATATGTACGTAAATTTTCGAGTATAAGCCGAGAATTTTAAAAGCTTTTTTAAGTAAAAATTTTTGGATATACTGATTTTGGGAAAAACATAGTTATGAAGAAACGTTATATATTTATTATGTTTTTAAAACATTTTCACAGTTGGTTTTTTACAATTTTAATCTTTAAATTTTGGAGTATTTTGAATAAAACTTTTTTACTAAAAGGGAGGGGAAGGCACATAAATCCTTCAAAGTAAAGGTCAGAATCCAAATTTTCGGATAGTTCTAAAATTTACATTCACTCAGTGGGATATCGGAATGTATATCATCAAGCAACATGTTTTCTCTCCAGTGGCGTAATGGATAGGTCGACGGTCCCTTGCCGTAAACGAATTTTTATTCCCGCTCATTTTCTGAACATAATTGCACAGAAAATAAGACTAGGATATATAATGTACAAGATAATAAAAGAATGGGGGGAAATGTGATAGAATTATCAGAAATGAAAATATTTCCTTTGAAGTCATACTTTACAACAATTTGATTGGGAAATATTCCACCCACTTTGTCCGCTCGGTAACAGTGGCACTACATTTAAAAATGACAGGATTTTTTTCCCTTTAATTCAGCTTATATACAGGTTTTGAATTTTGGGTAACTTTTTCAAGAAAAATACACACCTTCGGTTTATACATGGATCGTTTTATATTCAGAAATAAACATTATTTTTTTAAACTGGAGATTTAAAAAAAAAAATAATAATAATCATTTAAAAAGCAATAAAGCATTTTGTTTTTCAAATGTACACCAAATTAAACATCCTCTTTCTAATAGGCTGTTTTTTGGCAATATAGCCATTGCAGACACGGGAAATCCACATGTGTGAGAGCCATTACACTATTGGCAATTCCTCTACCAAATTTTTGACACTTGAATTTATTCAATTTAAGCTTTGGTTGGATTTTGTCAAGAAAACCACAACCAAATAGATACTCAAGGGATCTTTAACATGCCACACAATCATATGACATGCGCGTGCCTACGATTTTCACATCCTGAAAATCTGTCAACTTCAGCGGTGATCAAACCAGCAACCTTAGGCTTACGAGGCGGACATGCTACCTCTAAGCTATCCAGCCGACAAATCAAACACATCCCACCCTTACTTTTTTTCTGTGAAATCTCTTACCTGGACCCATCTGCGTTTGGTTGCTGGACTCCTGTTCCTTTGGTTTTAGCAGTCTGGGATTCATTGGTAAGATCCGTGAGACTTCTTTCAAATTCATCGATGACTCTCATGGCTACCTTTTCCATGTAACTGTCTGGGTCTTCATCGTCGGAGAATGCCTCGGGTATTTGAGGGTCTCGTCCGCTGGGGTGAGAGGACATGCGTTTCAGAACCTCTTTGACTAATTTGGGACTTCGTAGGGGAGTTGATGGCTTGTTGCTCTTCTGCGATTGGGTGTCTGTGGTTTGATCTGTTCGCTGCAACCATAAAAAATGTATAAATATCTGTAATCTTACATGATATATATATATAAAAAATCAAAATTAATAAACTTCACACTTTGTGATTCGACAACATGCGAGATAAAATGAATGTATTTCTAAAACAATATTGTCTATTTTAGCAAAAAATGTGAGGTCTTGCATTAATAATGATAACGTGAAAATTATATGATTTTTCGTAGTTATTTCCTATATTCTGCATGCATGTCAGGGATTATGAATTGTAGCGACTAATTATTTCCAATATTAAACCAAGACCAGAGAGATTTTTGCTCAATATACTTCACGGTGAGTGAATGAGTATTTATTAACGTCGCACTATAAAGCAACACGAGATCTATTGGCGACGGACAGTAGCGCACACAAAAAAATTTCAAGGGGGGAGTCCATGGTCGAAAGTCCCCAAAACGTATCATACTTCAAGACAACACCAATTGATTCTTCTGATTTTGTTAACAAAAAACAGTAAAAAATAAATTATTGAATTAATAATTAGCATTAATTAACCACTTGCGCTGGCAAAGAATTCACTGACGTGTGTACCAGAACGGTCGTTTCTGTTTCTGTAACAATCGCATGATGACGTGCATACCACGTCGTGGGAGATTCTGTGACAAAAGCATTACGACGTGAATGGCACGTCATAGGATTATCATCAATCGAAAAAAACAAGGGCTTTGGGGGGTGTCCGGACCTTTCCCCCTTGTGTGCGCCACTGGTGACGGATCTCGGAATTCTGAACCTGGGCTGTTACCCATCCTTTCCAAAATACGTCAACGGAAGGACTTCGAGTTATGACAGATTTAGCGTTAATCAGCCCCTCTATATGGAGAGCCTTTAGTTAGGGACGTCTTAAGACTCTTTCAGGCCCTGGACCCCCCAAAAAAAATTTTAAAGCCCTAGGCCCTTATGAAAAAGTACGCCCTACCTGAAATTTCTAAAAGTAGACAGTATATAGCATGCATTGTCAAATACTCGTTCAAATGGCAATTTAAAACAAATAAATGTGCACGACTCACAGTCTCAAAAACCTAGCTCGACCGATGGCCGCATTTCGACTAAATGAGTTGAATAATTGTTTATGGTATTAGGCCAAGGTCTAGACATGGACAACGATCATCACATAACAATGCAGTCGTACCACTTTTACGAGTTCACATGCAGTTTGAAACTCCCTGTTTTTCGGAGAATATGTACGGGAATAATATTTGACCATAAAAATTATTCGGATCATGATCTTATTAAAACAAATCCGAGAAAGAAATGATGCCCCCACTGAGAACGAGGCCCTTGCCCCGGGCCCAGTTGGCCCATGCTTTAAGACGTCCCTGCCTTTAGTGACACAAGGGCTGGAACTCATGGCACGTTGGCCACGAGGTTGTTAACATGACAACTAGGTTACTATGGCTACAAGCTTCACGGTGAAGATAAAAAATTAATGCACAGTTGCAAAAAGATGCTGTTTATAATTTTCAGTAATCCTTATTGAGACAAACCAAGGGTGTCAAACTCATAAACTAACTTGGACCAAGCAAATAAGGTTTTCTTTAGGTGGGTCGCAAAAAAGAATCAATATTCATAAAAACGTAGGTTTATTTCGAATAATACATTATAATAAACATACATAAAAGAACAAGAAAATTTTATGTTTACGTATGACCATTGACATCTCTTCTCTGCTACTATCTTTCCAATTCGGAAGAAATTTTTTAATTTTATTATATATTATTAAAAGTACGCGGCCGGGCTTCGAGTTTGACATACCGGAGCTAGACAAAGGTGTTGCCATTGTAAACGGTTTGAAGGGAACTATATAATTGATGAATAACGGTTCAGAATTTAACTGAATTAAACTAGTTCATTAATTCTTAGAAATATCAATTTGACCTTCTCATAACTTGTTTTCTATCACGAAATTAGCTTGAATTTTATATTTTTGTAAGATATTATATGCTATATTTTACAGCTTAGAATGGTTAAAAAATGAATGTCTTCGTTTTTAATTGATAATTTCAAACATTTATACAGATTTTAAAATTTTAGTAAATATAAGGTACATATAACCGTATGATACAAACAAAAATAGATGTTTTAAACATTTAACAGTATGAAATTTAATCCTATGAAACTATTGTGTTCAATGTGTTTGAATACTCATTTTATAAGCATAGACACTATTTTAAAGTTAACTCGATAATATATATATATATATATATATATATACAGTCAACTCTCGATAATTCAAATCTTCGATAATACGAACCTCTCGATAATTCGAAGTATGTGCTCAGTCCCTAGAAAAACTCTTGATATTTCGAACTAAAACAATACATTTTGGTATAACTCAATATTTCGAAGTAAAATCTGTGGCTGGCCATACACAATACGCTATAATTCGAAATTATCTTATAAAACTCTCTATTATAACGAACACTCACTATCTACGAACACTCATTATTATGTGCAGTCCTGTAATAAACAGGTTGGAGCTTACAAGATTTGTGTTGTCTGTACGTGTCTCCCCTGTAAAGTAGCCCCTTTGATAACCCTCTGTCTGCTACCCCTTCTTTGTGTTTTCCTGTTCCTCAGGTGAAAAGACACTTTTATTGTTTTCGTTCCTTTAAATGGACAATAGACTAACCGCACCTGTTGTCAGCCGTCCACATCTTTCGTTTAACACGCGGTCTAGCTACACATGTGCTTAGAAAGTATAGTCTACTATTGTGTATGAATGTATTCTTTTAATACAGGACTTTTAACGTCTGTAAAATATTTACACTCTCTCTCTCTCTCTCTCTATATATATATATATATATATAATATGTATTTTTTAAAAATATTTAAAAATAATTTTATGCATGAGTACACAATTATTGTTTTATTACATAGTTTCAAATTTAAATGTGATAGAAAAAAAATTTCTCTTAGTGTATTTTGGAAATTTTTTCCTACCCTTTTGATATTTCGAACTCTCGATAATTTGAAGTTTTTCATTGCTTCCTCCAACTTCGAATTATCGAGAGCCGACTGTATAAGAATCTTTGCTAGCATAATTGACATTTAACCCTTAATATTTAATCTAACTATCCTTCAAAAATTCTAATGCTCTTTACCCCTTTTATTTACATCATAATTATCATGCATGTGGGTGTTTCGAAGAAGAAACATGGTTTAAATTAATCTTACATTGGAAGTTTCTTAAAAACCCATTTAACTGACCCTATTAATCTGAATCAAGTAACGAAATGTTACCTGAGCTGGTACCTTCCTCTCCTAATCATTGCACCACAGGAAATCTAAATTCATGCAACAGCGTATACAGAATTCTTTTATAGGGGATTCATATTTTAAAAAATATGAAGTCGAAAGTGATAAAACGTAATTTATGCGCTAAAAATTTTTTAAAAAATTTATCCATGTAAGGGATTTGAACCCCAAACGATACTCATTTGTACACCACTAAATCTTTGTAAAATTTTACATAGCATATCTTGTGAAATGTAGATTTGAACGCGTAACTTGACAGACCACTAGGTTACCGTTGTCTCTAAGAGGAAAGAAACGTTATCGTGTGTGAATATTCTCATGTCTTCCAATATTATTTATATGAATTTTGATCCCTTGTATTTTGACTCCTAGAGCGCCTGTTTGGCTTGGGTGCTCCAGGCAAAATTAAATTCCCAGAACCAGTTCACATCGTGAGAGCTCAGGTGCCTGGGCGCCAAATTACTTGCGGCAATTGGTATCACCTATATAATACTGCACTAAAAAGTGATACCAGCTCCTGGGGAATGTACTAGGTCTGCAATGGTAAAAATACCAATCCACAGCTTGGAGGAAAAATATATATATAATTTATATATAGCCACAAGTCGTTCAAGTATCTTCTAAGGTGTGGGGATATTTAGCTTGAAACTTTCCAAGAGAAATTTGTAAAAAGTGGAAAATGCTAGGTTTTAATCATTTATCTCTATATCAAGTATCAGACTTTTTTTTTACGGACTTTGTCAAAACGGAAAGAAACTCGACCAGCAATTAGTGTCTACGAGCTTATCTATTATTCCCTTGAAGAAAAGTAAAACGGCCGAGACGTCGTAAAATGGATGTTCACTCATGTGTATTCAGTAACTCCTCTGGAAACTACAGCAGTTCATAAAACTTTTATGGTTCTTACCAGCATATTCCGATACATTGGCTTCTATACATAGAAGCATCTCATTTAGAGAGCTGTTGCTATATGGGGATGTATCGATTTTGTTTAGATTCTAGAAGAAAGAATCCTCCTCAGTTTTATTAATTTATTTTATTTTATTGATCCAACTCAATTCTTCACACACAAAAATTTATTTCACAAACTTATTGTAAAATTTTGAGCATTTTAAGTGTTGTCAAGAGTAGACGTACTTAGTCTTAACAGTCACAAATGTTTATTACTTAGTAATTAAATAAATTGAGAAAACTATGCTAATTCTACTTATTATTTTCAGATAATAATAATATTTATTCAAAAAATTGATAGCTTCATCATATTTTTTGTATATAAATTCTCAGTAATCGTGATAAAAACTATTCTAAGAAAAATCTCGGATTGCGTCAATTTTATAAGTACAGGTTTTCTATCCCAATTAAAAAACTGAAAAGAATTAAAATGTATAAAACCCCTTAATCAAAGGAAAAATAAATTCTGTTTGTTCCATATTTATCTTGCTTTCAAAATTATTTTTTATTTATTTATTTTTTGCAGAAAAATTGAACGGGTGCAAAAAGACACACCGAAACAGTGCTGTACACAAGGATGGGGTTTGGAGGCTCCAACCCCTCCCATAGATCAACACATTTTTAATTTTTGCATAAAGATTACTTCTCTGTGTTTTCATCTACGTTTTATTTAAAAGTATAACCACTCTTTTTATACTGATGCTCAAAATTAAGAGAATTTGCATATTTTGCCGAATTCTATAAAAAGATTTGAACGAAATGCAAAAATACTGTTTCCCAACAGAGATGCATATCTTGTGTGTCAAATATGTAAGCATATATGTGTGTGTGGGCACAGCTCGAGTAACAGGATTTAAAAGGGCGTGCCAAAGTGTGGGATTAATTGTTACAGGAACTCGTAATTTTCCATATTTCCAATGTAAAATCACTGTGCGAGGCCTGCATATCTGTAAGAGGGAACCATAACCCCCCCCCCCCAGCAGAACACAAAAAATTTCAAGGATGGGGGGAGATGTCCATAGTCGAAAATCTCCCAGCTCGTATCATAACTCAAAACAAACTCAACAAACTCGAGGCAACACCAATTGATACTTTTGATTTTGTCGATTTTGTTAACAAAAAAAACAGTAAAAAATAAATTATTAAATTCAAAATTAGCAGTAATTTATAAAATAAATTGTTAATAACAAGTACTTAATTACATTTTACGTTATATATATAGGATTATCCTCAATTGAAAAAAAACTCAAGGGCTTTGGGAGGGTGTCCGGAGGACACCCCTCTTGTTTGCGCCACTGCCCCCCCCCCCATTAACCTTTTTTTTTTGGTGTTATTCTGCAATTGCTGTTTTACATCTTCCGACTCTGATGAGTGTTACGCGCAATCATGCGTGTGAATGAAAACTGATAAAAGGGGGGTTGTCTTTTAAAAATTATATTAACCCTATGTACACATGCGGTAGAACGTCGTTTATACGAATCAATTGGGACCGGACACCGTTCGGATACACGATTGTTCGGATAACCGAAAACCAAATGTGATCCATGCAGTATATGAAACCGCACACTATACGAATATTGAAAATCATCACATGCAGGAAATGTGCTAGAAGAAAAAGCAAAATAGGTGCAATGTCGCAATTTTACCTTTATGGTGGAAAATAATTACTTATTTTTCGCTGTACCATTGTACACTTTCGTTTTTTAGCTGCAAGGTCTCTGATTCTCTTGGTCCTGATATTTGATGCTCCGGATAATAAACGTTAGGATAAATGACGTTCTACTATACCAAATTTCATTAAAATCTGTCCAGTAGTTTTAAATAAATCGAACAAATCTGAAAATTCTGTTATATAATTTTGAGCACCAGTGTATATGAAAGTAGACTGTGTATACTACTGAGTTTAAATATAATTTTATTTTCAAAATAGTAATAAATAGCATCAAAATCCATTTACAAGAAATGTCGTAATAGTTATCGTCTTTGTTCCCTATAGTATGGCCGCGGTAGCCTAGTGGTCAAGGTATCGGATCGTGGCTGGCATGTCATGAGTTCGAGCCTAGTACCACTAAAGACTCGCCGTGTAGGGGAGCAATGCACGTTAAATCCGTCGAGAGCTTAAACGTCCTTCCGTTGTTGTGGTGTGGTAGTTAGGAGAGGGAGGTGCCAGCTAAGGTGTCGTCCTCATCACTTGACCATGGTTTAAAATTACGAGGTCCGTCGCCAAAAGCCCTCCTGTAGCTGAACAGTGCAACGTTTTTTTCCCTCACTTACTAATTCCCAATAGTAGATATTTTCGAATTTTTCAGAATGTTCAAGAGTTATTGAAAAGTGTGCGTGTGTAAAATCCTTTAATATTTTCTAATAGTTGCATATCTTTTGTAACGATTTCTCTCTCTCTCTCTCTTTTGTCGGACGACTGGGTTGATAAGAATCTTTGGAAGACAGGAAAAGTGTACTAAAAAAAATTATCTCTCCGCTTTCCCCTTCGCTCTCAAGTTTTAAGGGTTTTCGACATCCGTTCTCGAATTCTCCCCTTTCAAAAAATTCCTGGTCCATCACGTCTTTCTGTTACGTGAGATAAAACATGTCACCAGAGCTCTCTTTTCAAATGAGTGGTACTTCAGATCTACACACAGAAAAATACGGTCTTGTTGAATAGAGACCTTTCTGTGTTTCCTTTCCCATTTGAATTGAAAGCGTTTTTTTAGAATTGTGTCACACAGATGTTTCTGTACTATTATATATCGACTGAAAGTTTTTATGTATAATATTTAACTTTTTTTTCTGAGTCTTATCTAATTCACATAACATCTTTTGTTGTTCTCAGAAAGGGTGCTCATTTTTTTTTCAGAGCAATTTTGTAAGAAAGAGGCAATTACTTGATTTCAAAAGAAGTTACACTTGAATGGTACGTTTGCAAAGAGGTAAGAACTTCCTCATTTTTTATATATAACTAAAAAATCTTAAATCATTTTGTTGCAAATATTTTTTTATATCCAATGGGGCTGCGAATTGGTATTTTTACCATTGCAGACCTAGTACATCTCCAGGAGCTGTTATCACTCTTTAGTGCGGCGCCATACAGACGGACACCAATCACCGCAGGTAATTTTGACGCCCAGTTTCCTCCACAGATGGAGGCACCTGAACTCTGACGATGCGAACCTGTGCTAGGATTTAATTTTGCCGAGAGCGCCCAAGCCAAACAGACACTAAAGGAATCTTTTAGATGCCGTACAATCATACGACATGGCCGCTGTCGATTTTTTGCGTCACGAAAATCCACCGACTTGGACCGTGGTCGAACCCGCAACCTTTGATGCAGAAGGCCAGCGACAAATCAACCACGACAAACCAGCCGGCTAGTTGCAAATATAGTCCTTATAAAATACGATTTAAGACCCCTATCATTTGTGACGTACAGATCTCATTTTACCTAAATCAGAACGAACGCAAGATGTGTAAACAAGGAAAAAAAACTATATAATCAACAAACAATCAATAAGTTAAATTGTTTTTCTTAAATGTCTTAAAAACCTTTTCTACTTTAATTAAAATACAAACACT
This sequence comes from Trichonephila clavata, assembly GCA_019973975.1. NCBI lineage: Eukaryota > Metazoa > Arthropoda > Arachnida > Araneae > Nephilidae > Trichonephila > Trichonephila clavata. Next base: position 1,543 of record BMAO01009135.1, on the reverse strand, counting down.
GCCCACAGTGTCACACGCAAGAGGGAAGGGGGTCCCCGGGTCCAAAACCTCCAAAGCCCTTGATTTTTTCCCCGGTTGATTATAATCCTATGTATATAGTACATAAAGTTACATGAAGTATTTGTTATTAATAATTAATCTTATTAATTAACCCTAATTATTTGTTCAACAATTAATTTTTACTGCTTTTTGTTCCTGAAAGTCGACAAAATCAAAAGAAAATGTTTGGCGGCGTATGATACGAGAATGGTGGACTTTTGACCCTGCCCCCCCCCCCGTGTGCGCTACTGACTACACATCTTGCGTCAATTTATATCATTAATCGTCAATTAAACTATTTAGTTAAAATTAATACCACAATTATATTCAGTAACGAGAAAAAATATTTCCTGACATAATTGAAAAAGTTTAATATGGAGCATTAAGTAAAGATTTCCTGTTATGAAAATACTTTACATAAAATAAAGAAATAATAATAATTTATTAAACAAAAGAATAAATAACAAAGTATACAATGCCAAATTATAATTTAAAATCCTTAGAAATCCAAATAGGTTAAAAAGGTAAATAACGAAGAAACTTTTTAACGGCTCGAGACAAAAATAACGGTCTCACGACCTCCTTAAAACTCTTTCAGGTAAATTTCTAGGATTCCTGACTTCTAAACATCATATGACAGCAAATAATATCAAATAACGGGTTTCAAAAATTTTTAATTCTACTTTAATCCAGTGAGGACTTCTAAAATATAAATTCTGTCATTGTGTGTTTTAATATTTTTTGAAAATTACGTTTAATGCTGGTGAAAGCAGGCGTGCAAATGATGCGACACAAGCAAACAAAAACGCCAGCTCTCTTTCAACTTAAAATACTAGATAAAACACATTAAAATTAAATTTAATGTACCAAAAATTTTCAGAAAAAAATAAATATTTACCTCATTAGGTTCCATCTTATTGTTCTCCTGTTCATCTTTGGGGCTATTGTATTGCGACGGCATGTCCGGCTGTTTGGTTGTGAGCATAGTCCGGCAAAAGTCCTGCAAGCCGGACACTGCAATCGAAGGCCTCCTGTCACTGTAACCGCAACTGTACCTTCTGAGTCTTGGATCACCGAAATAGACCGGCTTGTAGCGTAGTTCGGGGTGTAGTGGAAAGTTTTGTTGGCGGGTTCTCTGCTCAGGACCGACGCGGGGGTGGGCGAGCTGAAGGTGGACTGCGGGGGAAGGGAAGGTCGCTCCCAGCGGCTTTCATTGGCTGCTAGGGGGAGAAATCGTCTGTCAGTCACGAAATTCGAATGATAGTGATTATGTCGGTTAGAACTGTCAATACGATTATTATCTCTGAAGCTTTTACCAGGCTCATGATTATTTTTATTACTTTTTCTTGTATGTGTTGGCAAGATTTCATTTTTTCACGAAAAATGACAAGAATTCTTTTGTGTTTTACGAGTTGATTATTCCAGTACTTCTGATCAATTTGTTTATACAGTAAGTAACTTGAGTGAAGATTTTGTTTTATAATTATGAGCTAAATAATGGGAA